>VOQJ01000094.1:31957-43128 GCA_015052665.1 Apistogramma diplotaenia | reverse complement strand
GGGGGTGTGGGGTACTTTATTATTATTTATCTATGTGCCACAGACATTAAATTGGTGCAGTTTTGCTATTGAAACTGTGTTTTCCAGTCCTGAAAACGTGAGAAGGCCTCTGGCTTTTTCTGGGGAAGAACTTTATCCTTTATTTTCTTTAGTTTGTCGTCTTACCCAAAAACATTTTTGAGTCACTGGTGCTTCACTGTGAAGAGAATGTTTCAAAGGTCTACAGTTAAACTTCCTAAACTTGAGTATCGCCTTGAGATGCAGACAAGTCTGTTTTTACTGCACTGTATGAGCGTTCAGTTTATTTACATTACTGAGTGAACTGTAAGTGCTGCAAGCCTGCTTACACACACATGCACGTGTGTCTTTCTCAGCCCTCTGTGCGAACGCAGGAAATTCCTGCATGACAACATGGTTGAAGTCCCCAACAGGATCCTGTTCTCCGAGATGAAGCACGTCACTGTAAGTATAACTCTTGACCTCGCCCACCGACAAGTGCAAAGAGGTTGTTTTCAGTTGCGTTGGTCGGTCGGTCTGTTAGAACTGTAACTGAAAATTCTGAATGGATTTTGATGAAAATTTCTGGAGTTGTTGGGGGGGGCGGTTGGAGGAACATTCGATGACGTTTCGGAGGTGATCCGGATCACGATCTGCATCCAGGATCTTGTAAAAGGATATTTTTACCATTGTGAGATAGGGGCAGTATTCATGTGTCTAACCTTATGAAGATGAGTCATAATCCTCCATAAAGAATTAATGTTTAATGTCGTATAGCAAAGTTTGTCCAAGAATGCCGGCTCCAATGAGTCAGAAAGCTGGAAATTATAGGGCCAAAAAAAATTCCCTCCTCTAGAGTAAGAAATAGAGCCAGAGACATGCAGCTAACACCAAAATATAGCTGAACCTGATGATAACACTGGGTGTAGCTATTGCAGCATTGTATCAGTATATTTAGGGTATGCGAGGTTTATACTCAAATGCCTTTCTAGTTTTATATAAATGTGTGTGTGTGTGTGTGTGTGTCAGAGGGCAGCGGATCTGGCTGATATGATAACTCGTGTCATCAGGGAGGGACTTGAAGGTCTGGTGCTAAAAGACGTCAAGGTGAGTTGGTTAATTGATGTTTTTGTTAAATTAAAAAGTCAAGTTATGCTGAAACACAATGACGATGAGGCTTTAAATCTGTGTGTGTGTGTGTGTGTGTCAGAGCACCTATGAGCCGGGGAAGCGCCACTGGCTGAAAGTGAAGAAGGACTATTTGAACGAAGGGGCGATGGCAGACACGGCTGACCTGGTGGTGCTGGGAGCCTTCTACGGGAAAGGCTCAAACGGTGTGTAAAGCTTTAACCGTCCGCTTCATTAAGCGCCGAGTCTTTTCACGTTCTCGATGCTTCATTTTATTCACCCTGACAATTCTGTTTCCCATAAAATGAGGAGTTTTAAGCCATTTTCACACATTTAATGCATCATTGAACTACTAGACATTACCCAACAAAGGCACATGTAGGAATGCAAAGAGCTCCTAGTAGCAGATTATCTAAATCGAGCACTTTCTTCTCTGTGCACGCTTCTTTGTGGCTCCTAGTTTTTACAAAGTAGAAAGGGAAGGCAAGTACCAGGGCCCCTCTCCTGTGGAAGCTCCTGCAGTCTCAGGCGGCTGGAGGATGTCCCATAATGCACTGAGCACTTCTCTGGTCACCTCTTTTCTTTTCTGATGTTTCTATGCTGCTACAGAATGCTGGATTTTTCTGTCTGCTTTCTTTTTTCCCCCCTTTTGTGGCAGATTGCTGCAAATGCTTCCTGTTAGAAGGCAGTTCTTTGTTCCACCTCTTGCCAGTTACTTGGTCATAGGGCTTCTCTTAATATTGTAGTGTCTTTATCTTACAGTACAAAAGCGAATTGAGGCCGCCGCTGGTGTGAATTGTAACTGAATTGAAGTGAAGTGTCAGACGGGACATTTAAAAGGTCCCGAACAAACTGATGTCTGACCGTGATGATTTGAGTGGCGTGGTGCAGTGCTCGTAACGCTCCGGTGAATCCACAAGAGTTTTTTCCAGCAGCAAGAAGTCGTTTCATGTGAAATATCTCCTGCTTCGTGCTGCAAGAAACTTCACACGATTTCCTGACTGCATTCTCCAGACGTTTCTGAAGTTCACGTATGGAAACAGCTTTGAATGGTTAAGACAGTTTAACATTGCTGCTTCTGCAGGTGTGACACTTCATATTTAGCCAAAAGGCTAAACTATAAATACAGATTCTTCCATCTATTATATTGAGATTAGATGATGAAACTTTAACAAGACAGCACAGTTACACTGGGAAAACAACCAAATGGGAGGATTTTTTGAAAAATGTGCAGAAACAGCCTGTTAGAAAAGGAGAGGATGCTACAAGCAGGTGAGATATGAAGCGTGAGGCTGGCTAACGAGTGTAACATGCAATAACAAAATTCTCAAAGCATGGCTAATGAAACGACTCGTGTAGTTTGAAGATGAGCTAATAGAGAAACAGTAAGTCAGATGAAGCATTTTTCACAACAGGCTGTAGGAAGAATGTGGGAAGGAGTAAAAACAGATGTTAGAGGGTCATTTGAAGAGGCAGGTTTTGAGAAGTTAAGTAAAAATGTAGCGTGCAGGCAAGTACAAGCTGGTGGAAAGACTTTCTCCTAATGCTGCAACTCCTCTTCTACCCACCAGGGGGCATCATGTCCAGTTTTCTAATGGGCTGTTATGACCCAGACTCCAAGAAATGGTGCACAGTCACCAAGTGCTCCGGAGGCTACGATGACGCCATGCTGGCCCGGCTCCAGAAAGAGCTGGATGTGATCAAAATCAGCAAGGTCAGAGAGGAGCTCCACTTAGAGCTTTACCAGCAATATTAAGCTGATTTAATAAAACTGACTATTAATCTTTTGTCTGTGTGTGTGTGTGTGTCTTAATGCAGGACCCAAGCAAAATCCCCAGCTGGTTGAAAATCATCAAGAACTATTATCCAGATTTCATTATCCGCGATCCTGAGGTGAGATCTCACTACTCAGCACGTTTGGATTTCCCAGCGGGCCTGTTCATGCAGAGCGCGGTTGCATATCTGGCTACTGCAGACCCTCTGAATTAAATTAGAAGTTAAAAACGTCTCGTGTGTACCAACGGGAATACCTTTAAATAAATTACCCCTGGAAAATGCACCAAGATAATGACAGGTTTCAGAGAGGGGAGGGGTCTTCAGCCTGCATATTTGCTGAAAAAGCCTGGAAAACACTTGAAAGGTTTTGATCAGAATGTCCCTTTCTGGCTTTAACACGTGAATGTTTCCTCCCCCTCTGCTGCAGAAAGCACCTGTCTGGGAGATCACAGGTGCAGAGTTTTCCAAGTCAGAAATGCACACCGCTGATGGCATCTCCATCCGCTTCCCTCGCATGACACGAATCCGCGATGACAAGGATTGGAAGACTGCCACCAACTTGCACCAGCTTAAAGTAGGAAATCACCGTTTTGATTTGGGCTGCTCGGGAAATGATTAGTTGTCACTTCATGATGAAGTTTTATTGAGATGTTTAGGAAATCAGTCACTCATTTAAAGCTGAAGTGTATCTTCTGGGCAGGCTTGTTGCTAATTAGTTTCTATTGTAAAATATGATGGGGGAGAATTGGGAGGCTGTAGTCATACAGGTGATGGGAGGAATGAAATAATTGAGCCCGCTGTTGAACAAAGCACCCAGGGGACAGCATGAAGTATGATTGAAATCCTGGGGAGGAGGAGGAGCAAATTTACAGTCGCAGTCATCCTGCGCGCATTGACGGATGAGCTGAAATATTGGCCGAGGCAGTAAAACACGCCTGGGCTTAATTATTTGAATCCGGCACTGGTCTTCAATCTCTGACACTGAACATTACATCTCCTGGCTGAAGCCCATGTTGTCATTTCATCACTCCGCTCAGGAGCTGTTCCGCATATCGAAGGAGAACTGCGACTTCAAAGTGACAGCCGGCCCGTCGGCATCCAACGATGACAAGGGCTCATCGGGGGGGGACAGCGGAGGAAGCTCGCCGTCATCCTCGTCCCACAAAAGCGCTCCCCCCAAGAAGACGAGTAAGTTCACGAGCCAACGATTTAAAAAGGAAATGACACACGGTTCCTAATGTTTAGATTTGACTTAGTTTATGTCATCGATGTAACTGGGAACGTTTTGGTATCTTTGCATATTGTTTGTAACACAAATCTGGACATTTGCCAGCAGAGCAGACCTAGTATTAACACACACACACACGTGCAGCATATGCAGTTGACAGCCTGGCCTCACACTGATTGGTCTGGAAAGAGCTGGATCCCTGATTACTTGCAGGCATCTCTGCATTAATATCAAAATGTCCATATCATGGAAATTCTTATTTAAGAAAATTCAAAAGACAATTTAAGGTTTATTTTTGGACATTTAGTGAAGCTTAGTGCACGTTGATTAAGATCATCATTTGATTCAAGTAAAACCCAGAAGACAAAATGTCTTGATGTAAGTTTCAAGGTGATGGCCAAATTGTTTTTAAATGATAATACATAGTTTTATAGGACATTATGTATATGTATTGGTTCATAATGCAAGATTAATGCAGAAATAAATCTGTGGAGACTTTAAAGTGACCCCATGCTGATGTGCTGCAAATGCTACATTAAGTATGATCGATAAATCAATAACATGCACTACACAGGCAGCAGCACTCCACCCAAAGCCAAGGCGGTGAAATCTCAGGCTCGCGCTCCTGCCTCTGACACACCCAGCGCTAAGAAGGTAAAGTTTTCTTAATTTTATTTTTTAATCAGCATTGCATAAAACACACGAGATGTACACTTGCATCATTGTGGAAAATAAAAACCGTAGAGATGAGCTAACAGCCGGTTTATCATCAGGTGAAGAAGAGTGAGAGCGTTCACAGCAACGGACAAACCAAAGCTAAAGCTACGTCGCTAAAGCTCGAGCCGAGGAACGACCAGGTCAGTGTTTGAGGATCCTGTGTTCTTTGATCAGGAATAAATAACATTTGTTTAAAGCAGTAGAAGAAACCCACAGTGCACCTATAACTGTAAGGAATCTGCTGGCACTGCTTATGGGTTTGACAGAGCCAGGCTGGCTAATAATATTACACTTGTAAAAATATTAAAAGTTTAGTGGTTGTTTATATTCGCAGCTCTGGACAGTTTGACCACTGAACTGTTCCTGGAGCTTAAATGGTGCCAATAAGTCCTCACCTCAGAAGAAAAAAACATCCACACACACTATATTAAATATAACAGGTCACGAGTGAAGCGGGATGAGCATTCCTCTGAGCGGCTGCTGGCAGTCACTGTGAAATCGATCGTGACCTTTGCAGAGTTTGTTTCTTGCTTTGGTGGAACGACCACATTTCACAATACCACCAGTTACTCCTTGCCCCGTGCTCCAGTGGAATTGAACTGGTGCTCGTATGAATAGTCACAAATACACTTTACTTGTTCACTGCTAACCAGCTAGCCGACCAGGTTATTCCCTGTAGTCAGAATCCAACTCCACAAAGCCTTATTATACAACCCAATTAAATCTTTATATCCAGCATAGTGTCTTTCATCATCACTTTGACAGGTGACTTATTAATATTATACAGCCTGAACAGTGTATAAAAGCAGAGCACTTTGTTCCCATTTATGTAGGGAGAGTATGACTGCAGGGTGACTGCTCTGCTGACCTCTTTGTTGTCCCTGCAGACGCTGCTGGACATCTTCAGCGGTGTGAAGCTGTTCCTGCCCACCTCAGTGCAGGACTTTGACAAGCTGAGGCGGTACTTTGTTGCGTACGACGGGGACCTCGTGCCGGATTACGACGCCGCCTCAGCCACGCACACTCTGGCTGACCCCGAAGAGGACAGCCAGGCTCAGAAAGTGACACCCAGCTGGATCTGGGAATGTATCCGCAAGAGGCGCGTCGTACCTCCCTGTTAGCAAAAGACACGGGAAAACTAAATTTTATACACTGCAGCCCCCCCAGCCCATAAAGTACCACTTATCAGGGAGATATGTGGATTTCCTCACGATGCTACAGTTTGGTCAGAGGGCAGTTCATGCACCAGGGACCGTCCCATGTTTTCAGATCCCGCTGCTCTCAGGTCATTTTAACTTATTCTGCTCATACAGACCAACAGAGGCAACACACAGGATGTATTTAGATTTGAGGTAGAGCGACTGGTGATAGTCAGTGATTATGCGGTGTAGTATATTTTGTAACAAAATTCTGACTGTAGCTGAGGCCTCTAAATCATGAGGAAATGGCAGCTTGACTTGGATTTTACTACAAATATGCAGCAGAGGAGTTTTTAAATCTGCATCAGGCACTACCTTCTCCTGCCAGAGCAAAAACAGTCTGATATTAAATCGCAGCTCACGCAGCAAAAACAAATCTCTGCCATTACGAATAAACAAACCTGACAAAGACAATAAAAATGTCCCTGTAACATCATTCTAGTCTGCTTCCTTTTCATCTGTGTTTGGAGTGTCGCACTCATTTGCATTGCAGCCACTTGCAATAGTAGTACATGAAGCTCCTATAGTACAAACGCTGGCCTCAAAAAGCTACAGCTGTTGAGAAAAATATTTTTCCGGGAGCATGTGCACACCTCTGGAGGCCTCTGCACATGAAGATCACGTGGATAGAATTAGCTTTAAAAGGCTTTGCTCGAGCTAAACCAAATACATTAACTCTCTCCATCATGACGCTCTGTATGATCCAGTGAAACGCTCACAGATTTTCACCTCAGCCCGCCGCATCTGAATGGCTTTTAGGGATAATTCAGATTTGCCTTTTTTATCCACGGGATACTTCAGGCTATGAGGTGGTTTAATTAAATGTTTGAATGCATTCAAAGTCAGAGGGAAGAAAATTCGCGTGAGCCTGAAAGAAACAGGAGAAAGCCATTCTGTTCCTCCCGCTTTTCAACAGGTAAGAATAACATGTGAGGCTGAAGCTGCAGCAGACTGACGGAGCATGACGCTGGCAGCATCCAAACGGGTCGATTTTGAAGCTAATAACTGCAGGGACCGTTTTTAATTGGGATACAGTTTAGTTATCAGTTTAAAGCTAGCAAAACCCTTCAAAAAGACATTTTCTCCCAAATTCGACCCAGAAACATGCGCGTACCTTTGGTGTGACATTTAATCAGAGGATTATGGCTGCTCTCATCAGGAATCCGTCTCATCCAGTTTCCTCTTTCCCGAAGACCCTTTTTCCGAGCGACTCCACCACTGCAAGTCAAATTCCTCTTTGATGTGACAAGGCTAAGAAGCAGAGCACATGACAGTTGATTTAGACCTAGTTAAACACAACGCTGCCACAATATTAAATATTCACTTTGGCTCATTTCATTGTGAATCTTTGTTGAAGTGCTGCTTTGTTTCCGCTGACAAACGTCTTTTAGAACTCCAGAACACAAAATGCAGTCAATTTCCTCCCATTATTTTTAATAAAAATGTTGGTTTAAAAGGATCTTTGGTGTCAAAGAATATCAGTGATAGTTATTAAACCCAAGAGGATACATTCAATCTAATACACCATCCAAAACATGTTTTCAAAGGAAAGTAATCTCCATTCAGGCAAATGTTTGGGGGCATTTTCAGAACTAATCTGTCTACTAACAGGTCTGCAAACACAGTGTGTCAGTGAAATGTTGATTTAAGAAAATCCTGTTGAAATGAATGAGATACTGGGCTGGACAGGCTCACGTTCCGACCTATAAAACACGTTAATTCTGCCTTTCCGCAGCGAGAAAGTTGACCATCTGAAGAGCACATGAATGAATGTAAGACCCAAGATTCTCTGCATGATGCAATCACTCAAAGTAATACAAGTACAGTGGGTCATGGCAGCAGAAAAGAGTGGGGGTGGGTATCACAAAGCAAACACTCCTCATACTCGAGAAGCATAATCCATCATCATCATCAGGAAGCCATGGCGACAGGTGTTACAGCTTTGCCTTGGTTTCTTTTTGTGTCGTCCAATTAGGAGACAAATGTGATTTCTGGCTTCATTGTTTCCAAAAGTCTCAGTTCCTGCTTGTCCATAACTAAACCACAACCCCAGTTTTCAATCTAGCAGCTTTTTCAAAGGTTTAAATACGGGAGGAGTGTGGATGTCAAACTTAATCGTAAGTGATCGTTATCCCCACCAAAATGTAATGATACCGATCCCCCTCCTTCATAAAATCTGACCTGGTGTGTTTTAATCTTGATGACAGATTAAAACACACTGAAAACACTCTTCTGCCTCAGCTCCTGTCTTGGAATGAAGCACATCTTTATCAAACTAGACCAGTTTTTAAAAGGGCAAACATGACTTCAAAGTCTCCGCTTTAACGAGATGTTTTGACAACAACAAAAACCGCCTGACAGAAGCAACACTGAGCCGGTTGCTCTGCAACTTAATGCTGCCTGTTGTACCTGTCTGGAAGACTTGATGAGCGTTGCAGAGCGCAGAGTGGGCCGGCTGACAGCCGCCGCCTTTTCTACTCGCTCCAGCAGGATCCTGGTTCTTGGGATGTGACTCCACGAAACACCGAGGCCCGGCTGCACTTCCCCGCTGCCACTTCTCGTTACGTGGTTGGTTACCTGTGGGCCCAGACACCATCATGTTAGGTTCTTACCACAGCACTTCTTCATTGTTTTGTGCTTCAATACAGCTTGTTGCAGATAACAGAAACTGCAGATGTAAAACACTCCTAATGAAATTGGACATCAAATAAGCTACTGAATTATCTTTCTCCCTTCAAATAACTTCATAACTTGAGGTGAAGGTCATTTTTCTTTGGTGCATGCTTTTCAAATGTTCACACTTCAGTTTTTCTTACATAATTAAAGCCTCCACTTCACTAAACTAAAAGTTGTTTTTTGCTTTAAACGTCTTAAGATAATCACATTAACCAAATCAAGGGAAGAAAATATTTCGTTTTCTCAGGAAGAATAACTAGAGGAAGTAGTTTGTGTAGCCTTTAGATTGACGCTGGAAGTGCATCTTGCATTTAGAGCAGCAGACATCAAAGGCTGCCATCCTTACCAAAGCAGCCACGCTGAAGTCCTTTGCCATCGTCTTAAGAACTCCTGCCACTTGTATCATCAAGGACATGCCTGCAGGCAAAGAAGTGCAACAGAGGTTAGTTCATGTACAGAATGCGCTCAGGCTCAGTCGCAGGAAGTTTCAAAGCAATCCGAGAGGAGCAGCTCAAGCTAAATTTACTACTGCAAAACTTTAAAAAACTGCTTGTTGAAGCCTCCAGTGATGCCCGTGATGGATGTGTCACTTTAGCACAGACTCGTCTATTTCACCAGCACTGGGTTAATATTAATAACGCCTTTTTCTTTCAAAAGATTCCTGTCAAATACCAGCAAAACTAGCAATCCTGTTAGCATCAGCTAACATTTACATTCATCAGGCTAACCTGCAAATCAAAGGTAATAAAGAGAAGGTAAGATTTATTTAGCCCAAAACTGAGAGACAATCTCCTCATGAAGGCAAAACTAATCAAAATATATTCAATAAAGTTCAATAATTTTATGGTCTAACTGCTAAACATCAGTAAGCTAACTTGTGTGTTACGCTGTGCCTGTACTATACAGGAGCTGGTGCTGAGCTGCATACATACACAGTATAGAGTCAATGCACATAACATTTCTGCACCTACGATCTCTCATTCAAAGCAGTAAAGAATCTCTTGTGATGGGAGGTCTCTCTATCCAGTATGACCGAGGCAGAGGTTATGTTAAAGGATGAACTAAACATGCACCACCACATGCATGAGTTTGGCTGCTGCAGTACAGAAGATATGTGCTAAATCCAAATACAGCCATGCAATTCATGTACCACTCAGAGGCATTCTAACTGACTTAAAAAGGTTTTTTCCAAAATCTTATTTATGATCATGTCCGAGCATCACTTTGGATATGCAGAATTCCTTAATTAAAACCTTAAAACTGTTACCTTTTCTTCAGAAGTAACACCGTGTGCCTAAACCCACACTAATGGATCCAAATTTTCCACTGTGCTGTTCATTACTGTGATTAGTTCAGCACAGCAGCGGTCTGTGTGAGCTCACAAATCACGTTTGGAATTGTAATCCAGCAGTAAAGAGTGACTCCGCGTGGAAAACATTAAATGAATGAGAGCGATGGTGGGGTGTCAGAACCAATGACATCCTTATTTATTGAACTGAGCTCATCTGCTTTATCTTTATCTGGTGTGTGGTGACATTAAACATGGCCAAAAGAGCTCAGGCTTCTGTCAGTTTCATTCAACTCTTAGCTCTTGATGATGTGAGTGAGTGTGGATAACCTCAGCAACACGGCTCTCTCACTGTGGGCCAAATCCAAATCCAGCCCTCTGCTACTTTTTAATGTGCCTCATCAGTTTAGTTCTGGAAATCTGCAGGCTGCCTATATACATTCAAAAGAAGGTTATGCTGTGTGTAAACTATAGGATCAAAAACATTAAACGCCCTGTACTGCCAGTGGATGGTTGAATTTCTGTTGATTTGTTGAGGCCATCGTGTGGACCAAACTGCACAAGAACGACACAGTACATGCAAACATAAAATCCATGGTACATTTACCCTTTACATCTGTTACATCACTAAACTACATAAGCTAAGCATCCTATTACAGTAGCACGCTCAAGTTCAGTGAGGCCTTCAGAACAACCTATTCTTTCACAGGTGAGAAAGTATGAACAAATACTTCTGTGCAAACAGTGAATGTCTGCCCCCAACTTCACAGTTTGACCACCTTGGCTTACAGGGATGATTGGCCTTAAAGTAAGATAAATGCATGCAAAGGTACTGCAGAAGATTTCCATTGGTTGCTGTAGTCTCAGGAGCTTGAAAAAGGCGACTGGACTCCTTTTTGTATCTTGACCTGTTTCACCTGTGGAGATGCCCAGAGGTTTAAATACCTGGGTCTCTAAATAAATACCTGAAGAAGCCTTTCGGATGAGAGGCGAAACGTGTCAAGATACAAAAAGAAGTGCAGTCGCCTTTTTCAAGCTCCTGAGACTACTATGACCTGGATGTCTCAGAACCTACACAGACACACTGGTTGCTATAGTTACCATTAAGGTAAGTACACATGCGTTACGATGTTGCCAGATGTTTTGGTTTCATTTGCGTGTT
>VOQJ01000094.1:14324-24996 GCA_015052665.1 Apistogramma diplotaenia | reverse complement strand
CATTTATTGGCAGGTTGTTATTATCAGCCGATATTGGCTGTTTGTTGATCAACTGGTCGTGAGTTCTATAAGGGCCAGAACAAGAAAAAAAAAAAAAAGAAGAAACAGGAGAAACAATTTTTACCCGTGTCGTGAGTGTAGAAATTACATAGTTTGTCCACCAGAGGCACTCTGATCCAAGCCGAGTTGGGCCGAGAATAAATGAGTAAATATATAAATGCATATAACGAATATGAGGGAAATCTGTTTATCTGTGGCTGAAAGAAATTTAAAAAAATCTTTTGATATATTAGAATATCGGATTCATAAATCACCAAATATCGGTTCTATATCAGCGGGGATTTTTTTAGACTTGTAAATCAAATTTTAAAGCTGTTAAAATTAAAGATTTAAGAAAAGAGGAAAGATGGGAACTGAGGACCTGCTCCATTTAAATCCCGTGATGGCAGACATCCATTCATCCTATTCATTCCTTATTTGATAGAATTATAGAAGGATCTGAATCTCTATACTGTATTCAGGCTTTGAGGTAATAAAAATGTCAGAATTTTTAACCACACAGAAAAATAAGCAATAATAATAATAAACAATGGAAATTGATTGTTATCAATTATCAATATTTAACCATACAGAGGAAGATTTCAGAGATGTGTTTGTGATATTTTGTCTCATTCATTTATATCAATTTACACAACAGAAAATATACAATTCATCAGCAAAGAAAAGAATCCCTTAAATTAACCAGTTAAAGCTTTCTAAGACTATTTTAGATATGCAGATGTGCATAAAGCAAACACACTTATTCACAGTACACAGTGACACCGTGGACATCAGAAAGTGTCATTCACCAGTTCACCTTTCCACCAGTAGAGAGCAGCCAAGACATACAAATTACACCGGCTTTTCTCACATGACTGATTCAGTTTCATATCACTAATCCAAAGCACTAACTAATTTATGAAAACCACTTTAAAAAAGGAACCACGGGGAGACCGAAAACACCTGTGGTCATTAATTATGCTACAACAGTGAGTTTAACTGTGGAAAAGGTAGCAGCTTATAAATTATACCACGTTGCCCCAATTCACAGATTCATCCAGTCAGAGTCTGTGTCCTGGCTGAATAATATTCCCGTCCAAAAGTGGAATATTTATGTGAAATGCTTTGTTCTTTGACTGCATACAGACAGCTGAATTTTGGAACCAGGCGCAGATCTTCGTGCAAACCGTTCATCAGCTTCCTCTGTCTCAGTTTTACAGCTTAATTGTGAGGACTCCTGTAATACAACGTTGTACTGGTTGCAGAGGGAACTTCAGGTTTTGTCAAATCATGAAATTTTAATTTTTTGATGTACCACAAAATTGTTGGGAAAGACTTGCCGGTGGTGTTTGTTTTTTAGTGGAAAGCAGTCAAGCTGGAGACCAAGTTAATGTAGCTGGTATATCAGAAACCACTTTAGGCTACGTTTACAAGCCAAATGGAACAACAAGCAAGAAGAAAAATAAGTCAGCGTGAGCTGCTAAAATGTTTCCTCAGTGCAGGAATGTGGCACGCAGGCCTTTGTCTAAAAGACTCTTTTGCTCAGATGTATTTTTAACAGCAGCTATGCTCCAGACGCAGAATCTGACATAGTTCAATGCAAACATAATTTTAGCATTGATTGATAATGAAGATTCAAGTTTGATGAAACAGATCGATGTAAGACACAAAACATCTCTGCTAATGCACGATGCTATTGACTTTACATGTTGTGCAGCGCTCGTGCTGCTTTGCAAAGATGAACAGAAAAACTGTCAAACACAATAAAACTTTTATCCCCAACAAAGCAGCTTAAATTCACTTGGCAAAATATGAAACTGTTCATCAAAGACCGTGGTCTCTGACTGTCGGACTTTAATTCAAAAGCACAGATTAAAAAAGAAAAGCCACTGAATTACAAACCCCGGGAACGTGTCCTCAAGAACACATCCACTATTTTGCCAAAAGTATGGTTGGCTTTGGTTGCCTTCACACACACACGAACTTGAATGACATCCCATTCTTAAGCCAGAGGGTTTAATATGATGTGGGCTCACCCTGTGCAGCCATAGCAGCTTCGACACTTCTCAGAAGACTTTCCACAAGGTTTAGGAGTGTTTACGGGAATTTTTGACCGTTCTTCCAGAAAGATTTTTTGAGGTCAGACACTAATGTGTCCACTCTAATTCATACCCAAGGTGTTCCGTCAGGTTGAGGTCAGGACCCTGTGCAGGCCCATCCTTGCACTGTGCACTGGCGTGCAGTCATGTTGGAACAGGAAGGGGCCATCTCTCAAACTGGTCCCACAAAGGTTGGAGCATAAAATTGTCCAAACTACCTCAGTATGCTGAAGCATTAAGAGTTCCTTTCACTGGAACTAAGGGGCTGAATCAACCCCACACCATAATCCCCCCTCCACCAAACTTTACACTTGGCACACTTGCAGTCAAATAAGCACCGTTCTACCAAACCCAGACTCATGCATCAGACTGCCACATGTTGAAGCGTGATTCATCACTCCAGAGAACTCTGCTCTGGAGTCCAGTGACACTGTGCTTTACACCACTGCATCCAACACTTAACGGTGCACTTGGGGATGCAAGGTTTGGATGCAGCTGCTTGGTCCTGAAGCTCTCCACGCACTGCTCTTGAGCTAATCTGAAGGCTACATGAAGTTTGGAGGTACGATTCGGCATCCGCTGACTCCACTCTGCGATTCTTACGTGGCCTGCCACTTTGTGGCCGAGTTGCCGTCGTTCCCAATCACTTCCACTTTGTTATAACTGCCACTAACAGCTGACTGTGGAACATTCAGTTGTGAAGAAATTTCCCAACTGGTCTTGTCCCATCACGGTAACACACTGGAAATTACTGAGCTCCTGAGAGCGACCCGTTCTTTCACAAGAAGCAGAGCTCATACCCAGGTGCTCGGTTTGATACACCTGTGGCCATAAATGTGATTAGAACACTGGAAATCAATGATTTGGATGGATGAGCGAATACTTTTGGCAATATAGCGTACATGATTTTGGAGATGAACCTCCCTTGTGGCACCGAGCCCACCGTTAAATCCCCCTAGTCCCTGAAACACAAAGCGGCGTGCTGTGCTGTGTGAGCAGTATTGCCTTTACCTGGGGTTTCCAGTGGAGAGGATGGCTGTTGAGCTCAACAGCTCTTCATACAGATCAGCACCTGACACAGGAAACGCTGTGTGTTGTGCTAGCAGCACTCGGCGGATGGCAAAAAGAGCCTGAAACGCAGGAACGACAGCATATGAGGTGTTGCATGGACCAACTGTAACACAAAAACTCAAGTGTTGCCAGATTGGGGAGTTTTCTTTCCAACTAGGCCATTTTAATCATAATCCAAAGGCAAAAATTCTGTTTGTTTTCATGTGATCAGCAGGATTTCCTGAAATAATGCCCTTGTTCATCATTTGCTTCACATTTAAAGTAAATATTAGAACTTGGTTGCGCTCCATCTCATATCGTTTGAGATGAAACATAACTAAGCTGACATAGTGATAACGTGGATTATTTTTTAAGCTTCGTTTTGGGCATACAATCCAAATTGTTGCAAGGCCTAGCAGCTACTTTAATTAGAGTGTTGGCTTCCTTTTCTGCCTCTGTTTCTGTTCAGCTGCTACAAATGAGTAAAACATAAAAGAAAGAGCTGAACCCTTGACCCCTGCTGGGAGGCAATCTTTCTGGTATAGTTTGGATCCACTTGTCTACTTAAAGTCACTTCAAATCAGTACAAGCGTATTCTGAGTCGCCACCTTTACCCTACAATGGTGCATTTCTATCCTGATAGAAGCGACCTTTTCACGATGACAGTGCCCCCTGTCCAAAGGGCACCAGCTGTCCCAGATGGATTTGATGTGCATGAAACTGATGCAGATCATATCTTTGAAGCTGCAAAATCTCAACACAACTAAACACACACAGGAGATTTTAAACTAGCATGTTAGAAAATGCTCTCCACTAACACTGTCATCATCATCATCATCATCACCCAAACACCCAGAAGTTTTACACCAAATCTGTCATAACGTAGAATTCTGGCCTGCTCGTTACCACCAGGCAAAGCCAGAGCTAAAAAGCTAAAATCTAACCCAGGGGTGTCAAACTCGTTTTGCACTGCGGGCCACATGCAGCTCACTTTAATCTTCACGGGGCCAGACCAGCGATACCTCTTTTTGTCTGTACAGAAGTTCAACTGCACACTGAATCCCAAAGATATCTTAAAATAAGAAAAAAGTGCAATTACAACAATATGCAATTTTTTTATATAACAGAGAAATCTGTCAGCAACACTCTGAGCTTAAACTGTAAGAAATGTGCAAAATTACAAAAAAGTTCTGGTAGCTCTTTGTTCAGACTGTCCTATAATTACAGAAACAGTCCTTTTTGAAATGTAGTTTTTACTGTAGTTTTTTTATTGTAAAAGAAATTCTATAGTTGTGATAAAACAGGATGTTTCCATCATTTTATTGTCTATTACTTAATCACTTTGGTGTTGTATGAAGGGCCATGGGAGGTTTCTTTGACAGGAAAAAATCTTTTGAAAGTGCAGTTAATTCCAAATTTTATGCCCTACTTTACATTTTCTGAAGCAGTTCAGCGGGCCAGATTGGAGTCTTTGGGGGGCCGGTTCTGGCCCCCGGGCCTTATGTTTGATACCTCTGATCTAGACAGTTTCTTGCCAGCAGGAAGCAAAATGCTGGGCACAACAAGAATCTTATGGAGAGGTTGGGCCTACTACTACAATCTAGCCAGAAAAAATTCACCTGCTTGCTAATTCTGGTAAGAACGAAAAGCTCAGATAGCTGACTGCTGCACTACAGCCCAGCTGCTGGTTGGGTTTCTATCTGGATTAAACCAGGAAAGGCAGGTGAATCTTCTCTACTTGGACACCAGACACTTTGATATTTACTTTTAATGAAAAATAATCTTTGCCTCTATTTATTTATTTTTTCATAAATTATTTTCTGAGGAAAGGACGCCCTCGTCAAAATAATATTTATTTCCTAGTCAATTGCTTCTTGATTGTTATTAAGTTAGACTGCTCAGCAATTAGCGATTAGTGCTTACTGTATTAAATTAGTCAATTTTCTTATGTTGATTGAGGGCTTTTTGTTTGCTTTAATTCTCTTTAACTGGCACAAATCAGAAATGATGAATTAGCAAAGCAGCACATGCTGACAGGCAATAATCACATTCATATGTGAATTAAAGTGAATGCGCACTGCTAAGACAGGTGGTACTAAACACCCGGGCGTAGTTAGGTTGGTGTGACCAACTTTATCCAAAAGACTGATCTCAAAATAAAGACAATGTAGCACTTCATGACTTATTGAAGAGGTGGCAGGGTGGAGGGGACTGAACATGAAACAGAGCCCCAAGCTGAGACACTTCGCTTAACACTTTTTGTTAACAGTGATTATCGTACTTTGCTGAGAAATGTTATGTGTGAATTTATGTGCTGATTAACTGATTCTGAAAACCTGGCCAGAATAGTTTTAACTGCATCTTCTTTAATGATGCAGGATAATTTAATTCAGACATAATGTCTGAATAAAAGAAAGTTTTATAGCATAGATGCCTTGATTAACACGGAAAAACAGCTTAGCTGGTAAACAAGTCTTTACAGATTTGTTACAAAGACACCTAATCTGATAATGTGAGTGACGCAGGTGTACGGAGAATAGAACACAGGTGATCAGTCAAGCCATCACTATTCCCCTCCCGTACCATCATCCCTCAAGATCTTTGCATTTCTGATTTATGTATGAATGCATGTATATATGGAACTGGGTGCAGTTTCCTGGCTGGCGTGTGACGCTTCATGTGAAAATGAACCAGAAAAATATCAAATGCTGGCCAGTCCGCCTTTCTCTAGAAAGCGCACTTAATGTTGTTAGGCAGACTTACACTCTGATTAGTTTCTCCTTCTGGGCAGAGAGGATTTCCTGCTAGACTTCATGCCCAACAGCTGAATTTTATTTAGGGAAATCAGACAAATCTGCTGGGTCTCAATTAGCGGGAATGCTGGCGCTCCAAATTTGGATCGTGAGCTCGTGAGACAGGTGCATTTTAACACGAAAACCTCGCCTCTTGCAGCTTCGATCAAACTGCAGGATGCTGCATTAGTCTGATAAGTGTATAGGTGACCTAGCATTGACCTCCTCTTTGTTGTGTGGGCAAGACAATGGTTCAAATCAGCAGCAGGAGTCTGACGGAGCACAGGGATGCCCGGTAATCAGCTCAGGGGATGCCTGCAGGCTGAGCAAGCTGGTTAGGAAGCCGAGCTCGGCCACTGAGATGAGCCTGAGCCTGCTGCAGGCGGTGATGGAAAAAACAATATTTGAAAAGCACAATGATCTCATGGGGAAAACATCTTTAACGTCCCTCTCAATTAGATGCTTTTACTGACCAGAATAAAATCTGTTCAGAGTGAAAGTTACAATGACACTACATGGAGAAAGGTTGTGCAGCTGTAGAAGTACGGAGCATTATCTATTTTACAACTTTCTAAATGATTTTTTTTGCAATTTCTGAGCTTTTAAATCCCTCGAGGCCACAAAATTTTCCATCCTCTACATGTCCAGTCTGCGTGTCTAGACACAGACGCCACAAAGGACATTTTACTGACTGAAACACTCACTCATCTTTTTACCAAGAAGGTCTTCAGTGCCCCATCCACCCACGCAATTATCCACCGATTCACTTATTTATAAAAACCTTCTGGGTCTCCTTTATGATCGTTTGTGTCCTTATATCTATGAAGAGTTTGGTGGGAAACACTATTTAATGTCTTAAATAAATATCATTTCCCCACTATCTGCCCAGAAGGTCAGTTATGACTCAAATTCCTTTCATGATCTCTGCTCTCTTTCTCCAGTTCTCCCTGCATAACGCTTTAAAACTAAGACAGCTGACCTCACTTTGCAGGTTCAGACTGATAATGAAGGACTTCACGGGAAAACCAAGAGGGAGGTTTTTTGTTTATTGATGGCACAAAGTTTTTTTTTAATTGTTTATTCATTTTTGTGGAGATATAAATTCTTTTCAGATACATTTTTCATGCTGATGTTACTATAACAACATAAAACATAAGACTTGTTTAGCTGGAGATGGAGACCAAAAAAAAAAGAGTAAATTATACAGAAAGGACAGAAAGCTAATGTGATGTTTAACCTTGATTTGACCCTGTAATAAAACAGTCCTGCCTGGCTTGTTAACTAAATGACCTTGTTTGCTGTGGGTATATATAAAGCACCCAGTGGGAGGTCTGCTTCCATTTAAAAAAAAGAAAAAAGAAAAAGGTATCCCACATAATAATGTAAACCACTTACATGATGGGAAACTCATGCTGCGTGTGGGAGAGTGTGTCTAAGCTCAAGAGGATATTGGTTTATGCCAAGTGTAAAACGTTGGTGATTTCTGTTTTAATTTAAAGAACACCTTTAAGCCAATTTCCACCTCTAGATTTGTAATTCTTGACTCGAACTGGAATAGCTTTGCAGGACTCACAGCCACAAATAACTCCTATCTCCTAACCTTGGTGCAGCTCCTTAAATCATCCAGTGTTTAAAACAAGCCATTTAAGCCAACTTTCTGCTGACTGGCTTCCCCTGACAAACAGGCCTGAACAGCAGGAGGCTGTCAGAAAAAGGCTGTGCACCTGAGATAACCATATTAAGAATAGTTGCTCTTTTTGACATCATAAACAGCCTAGAGAAGAAAAAAACTGTCTGAAACTGCAATGTGAAGGTTTAGACCAGTGAAGCCTGAGATTATGACTCATAGGGATTACTTGCACATACCCAGACCTCATTATAACAAAGTTTGGCCATGTTTAATATGGCCTGTGACAGAAAGTGAGAAGCAGCATTATAAGTCCACTTTAAATTCCTTCTAACACCACAAAATAAACTGCCTTGATGGGGATAATTTTGAGGCAGCATCTCGATTAAATGGGTGTAATAAGCTGGAAACTGACAGTGCAGTCTGGGAAGTGTGGCTCTCCTGGTTTTTAGGGAGCTATCATTAGCTTAGGATATACACACCTTATAGGATACAGAACATTTCTGTGCAAGCGCCTCAATGTCTGATGAAACCAGGTCCTCCACTGCGGAAACAAGAAACCAGAGGTGTTACTGATGACTTGTCTTTGTTGAAGCTGACACATTCACCCACAAACTGACCTGTTTTAATATCAGCCCCACGCAGGTCACGCAGCAAGTCTTCATCCAGTCCAGGACACATCCCCTCTCTTAGTACGACCATGGTCTTGCATACTTTACGTTTAATTCAAATTTCACTAAAAACGTCAGGACACATCAACTTCCACTGGAAAGAAGTTACCTGAGTAACTTTACAGACGCCGCTAGCTGCAGTTGTTTTTAGCTTCTCCGGCCAGTTTTTAGCTAGACTTTGGCAAACTCTTCCGCCAATATTGGTGTTTCTGACGTCGACATGAATAAAATTCCTGAAGTCCACAACGTAACAGCACTTTGTAAGCAACACAGGGTCACTTTTACATTTGATTTGCTCACACACGGCGGTTTGTTTTGGGAGAAAAAAAAATGCGCGAAAGCTTGGCGCTTCCCGTAGGAAAGTTTACACGCAATGCCTTCGGGGTAATGTAGTACACTTCCATAAAGGCGTTTAATATACTGTCACCAGTGTAATATACTGCACCTGTAGCTGTTGTGGACTTCAGTGAATTGTATTTCTTCACGCCCTCTCACGCAAACAAAAAAATGAAATAAAAGCCGCAATTTCGTGCGTAGCTGCTCTACGTGCGCGCGCATGTGTGTGTGTGTGTGTGTGTGTGTTGGGGATGTCACTTTTTTTCTCAGTGAAAAATTTCGATGGGAGGCATTGTTTTTTTTAATGTGCATACATGCACCAGCAGAAATACAGAAAACAAAATCAACAATCTGTGTCGATTAAAGATTTGGCATCAATCATATGAAGAACACACATTGGCATAGAAGAAAAATGTGTATTTATTTGAATGCAGTTCTCCATCTTATTGTAAATTAAAGCAAACATTTGCTTTTTCACACTGATCTATTCCCTTTTTCTATTGCATTCAACCTTTGTTTTCTTGTTTTTCAGCCTCTGTTCTGTTAGGCAGTTATGTCAGGATTTCAGTAAAGATGCAGCCATATCGTAGATTGGTGCATTTCCTTCTGAACCACAGGTTTCTTGTAACACTCTTTCTTTCACTTTTGTAAACAAAAGCA
Organism: Apistogramma diplotaenia; assembly: GCA_015052665.1. NCBI lineage: Eukaryota > Metazoa > Chordata > Actinopteri > Cichliformes > Cichlidae > Apistogramma > Apistogramma diplotaenia. The sequence continues at coordinate 15,722 of VOQJ01000094.1, read as the reverse complement.
AGTGAAAATGTGGGACTTTGGCTTAAAACGTGGGATGATGAACATGGAATAATACTATTCAATCCCAAATAAAAAGGGACACATGGTGGCCCTGTAGTCACAAGTGATCACTTGTCAAAAAAACTGAAGTGAATCTGCCATAAAACAACAGACACACAAAATTCAGACTGAAGAAATATACATAAAACGAAGAAAATTTTCCATATTTCCACATATGTGTCAAGCAAAGACTTTCTATGCTTCAAGACAATAAAGTCTCTTTGGTCCATGGATTTTAAAGGATTTTTTGGGTTTACCTTGTCCCTTCTCCAGGAAGAGTTGCCTCAAGTGCAGAAGTAGCCGTGGCACTTTGGGCAGTGAGTGCACTGAGTGCACTTATCTTAAAAGTGACCTCTTACTGAACAATACAGTGATCATAAACTCTGACACATGCTGATCATCACAAGCTCAAAAAGGAACTGACTTATGCTCAGCTGGCCACTCTTTCAGGACATCCATCCGATTTCTATCAGTGGATTCGTGCTCTGTTCCGCGGATGTCTTTCTGGAATGAAAGGGCAGTATCATTAGTATGGGCAACATTTAATCCATGGACAAATTATTCTATAAGCAAATATTTCCCGGCCTGTGTGATATCAGGACACTCTGACTACAGGCTGTAATTTCTTATACCTAAAAATCTTCTTTTCTTCAGTTATTCAAAGTAATAATTTTCCTAATCTCCTACTGTCAGAAGGGTGTGCCCGGTTTAAAATTTCATTCGGAATGCGCTCAGTAAATAAAGTTGGATTTATTAGATCTGATAGCTTGTGCAAAGAATACAAGAGAAAATATGATTCTGTCACAGAGCCATGAAGATTACTCTGAAAACCTTTTACATTCCTAAATGAATTGCATTAAAGTTAAGGAATAAAGAGCAGATACTATTGTAATCATTTACATGCATGAGTGATGAAGTGCATTGGTTTAGTGTATGCTGTTCACTCCATCACTGAAGGCGTATTCTGAAAAGTTATTTCTGTTTTCTGACCAAAGCACTGTTTGCATACTGTGGGTGTAAGAGCAAAAATAAAGGAAGCACCTGGGTCCATGAGGTGTACAGTATGTTGTAAGACCTCATTATATTCAAGCACCATGTCATGCATGGAAATACTTTCTCATTAGTTTCACTAATATTGCTTCAAGTAGATCTCAGTGATAGTGAAAGCAGGATAAGGGCCAGAGGTGTCGAAGAGAACGAGACTCTTAATACTCTTGCTGGTTCTGTGTGTGTGTGTGTGTGTGTGTGTGTGTGTGTGTGTGTGTGTGTGTGTGTGTGTGTGTCGGGGGGGTGTTTTAGCTATAAATCTAACTTCATTTAGTGAAATAATAAAAAAACAGAACGCCAATTAAAAAGATG
>VOQJ01000090.1:0-10729 GCA_015052665.1 Apistogramma diplotaenia | reverse complement strand
TTTATGGGCCCACAAATGTCTGTTAGGTAACCGCAGCGTGCACTTGAAAAAGTTTTTGTGCATGTGGGTGTTTTCTGTGCTTCCCACTGCAGTTAAACTAGCAATAGACTGCTCCCAGAATTAAGTGCCATAACTGGTGGCTGCCACTAACCACCTTCAAATGCTGCCTGTTTTATAAAGGCAAAATGGGCTTCGTGCTGGATGGCTCCCATTAAACAGGACTCCTACAAACTGGAGCCTCGTGTTTGAATGTTTATGACGATGAGATGAGGCGTATAAGGAGGTTGTCAGTGGTGCCCTCTCAGATGCCCTTAACTGAAAACTCTTTGACAAACAGTTTTAATGGATGGATGCTTATCCGTATTCTGCTGAGAAGAGCGATGTGATTTCACTGCTCACCTCTGTTGAATGGTTTCACTGGTTTGTGTTGAGTAAATATAGGAGGCTGCAAATGGACTATATAAATGCATTCAGACCCCCGCATTATCTCAGAGCAAACATTTCATGCATCGTGACCGTTAGAAGTCAAAGTAAAGCCAGGAGGCTGATTTTAATAATCCTAAAAATGTTGTACCCTGCAAGGTCATTGTGTGACTTTAACTCAAGTTAATCACACGTGGCGTTTGTGTAAAATCTGACCTCAGCTGATGGGTTATTTGGAGCATGTAATTGTGCTGGATTAACATGATACCAATCTCTTGCCTTTAATCTCCCAGTAATGTAACCCCCCCAAAATTGATCCACATGCCTAAATGGACATGTTTTTTTCCTTTAAATCTGCACCATATCAGATGTATTACCTCAGTGAGGCACTTCATCAGAACAGCTCACAGTCAAAGTGACATTTTGGGCTACATTGCAGTTCTTTGTCTGCCCTGATAAACCTTTTTCCTTCTTAGTGTTTCAGAGGCGGTGACAGGCCGGCCCGTCTCCAGCAAGGCTATCAGCCACACAGTCCGAGCTGTGATACATAAAGCATCAGATTGCACATGAGCACCAATCCAAACAACTTGTCATGGAGAGATATTTACTCCTCACTTCAGACATTATTCACATACAACGATGCCCTTGGTAGATAGAGAACCATCTTGGGCTCAAAGAAGAGTAATCTTGTTCACCTCATCTGTCCTGGACAGAAGGATAAGCAGACAAAGGCAGAGGTGAATGTGGTAAAAACATGGTGCATCATATCATGAAAAGGCATATGGACAACAACATGGACAACAACATGGACATTTTCTTTAATTGTTTTGCACGTCAGTACAGTGTCTGTTTTGCTTTCTGCATATCATTTGATGACATGCAGTGTTGACTCAGCCTAACTCTGACCAACATATGGCTTGAAATGATACACATCATGTGCTTGGGTGTTATTTTCTGTGATGTCACATAGAGCCGTGGAGTGGAGACAGGAAATAAGAGACTGCAGAATCAAGGATGGAAAAGTGGACTGAAATACGACACGAGGAGGGCAGCGATAACGAGATAATTCAGGGGAAGGAAAAGATGTCTTTTGAAAATCTGCGTCTTTTGCACTTTACAACATTCTGTCATTTTTCTGTTTTTCTGGCTCTTTATTGTTCTCTTGGTGCTGCTGTTTTTGTTTTTTATTTTAAGTAATCATCAGATTTCCTGGATTGGAGTCACAACAGAAAAAGCATAAAAGACAATTATAATATTTTGATTTTTATTGTTAATCACTGATGGGAACGTGCTTTGCAGTAGAACAAACTTGATTTCTTACCATTTTCTGCCACATAAGCAGGAAAGCATAAACGTTAGCTTATATGCAACAATTGCATTTGATACAGAATTATTAAGCAGGACAAATTTGTTTATTGCTGCACCTGCAGAAATGTGCAGAGTGCGACGTTCTGTGGCTGAGCTAACAGCAATATGAAGAAAGATGCACTCAGTTCATTTCAATAACCACCAGCTTTCTACCAAGATCCATTCAAAGTAGTAGTGTGGAGCTCCATGGTATGGCTCAGGTAAATGCTGACATGGGCCAAATACTCCTTTGTTATAAGTGTCTACAGCTAATTTTGAACTACATATTAATTTAGACTGTGTCTGTCATTCACAAAGGGATGATTAATCCTTATTTAATGTTTCAGAAAGCAGTTTTACAGCCTCTACATGCTTCTACTATCACACAATATCACGTTTTGTTTAAGACATGAAAACATAACAGCCATAAGGATTTAATTATATTTTATTGAAAGGGAAAATGGCAAGAAAATTTGGGATTATTACACAATAACCACGAGCAGTTAGCCTCAGCATATCCCAGTATAGTCTCTGGGATAAAACTTGTAGGGTCTTTACCGTACAATTAAAAGCTCCTTGAGGTGACTGTTTGTTGTGATTTGGCGTATGTATAAATACAATTTAGCTGAAAATTGAAGAGTCTGACCAAACAATCAGAAACAGACTTCATGAGGGTGAACTTAGGGCCTGAGAGCCTCTAGTGGTCCTGCATGCCTACTGGACAGCACCAACTGGTATTTGCCACAGAATAGCAGAATGGGCAGTTCCACCCTGAGCACATGTGACAGGTGGAAAGGCTCTGGAGAAGTCAGTCTGGAGAACCATTTCACTCTCAGGACAGTGCTGACCATTCCAGCAGGCTTCTGACAGGACGCCCTGTGTCACCCTGATGTCTGTTCCTTATGTGCACCATACATGACTGTGCTGTATTTCAGTGTTTGACAATTCCACCAGGATCCTTCAAAGTCCTGCAGCTGCCCGACTCTGTGGGAATGGTGTCAAAGTTCCCATTGAACTCTGTCTATGGGAACACTGTCCCACAACGATTCACACAGACATGACCTGTGCAGCTTCAGTTTCAGGATTTTACATCCACTAGATCAATGAAAATGGTGGTTTTAGGCACTACTTTCTGTCCACACAGTGGTTTGGATTTATTAACAGTTGTTTCTCTTCAGCGACTGCGACTGCTGTTGTTTGTGTGTGTTCGATCCGTTTATTAATAAAACCTTTAGCTCTGACTGTGGTTTGGTTTTCCTGACTCTTTCTCACCTACTTTAACTCCTGCGGAAAACAACCCCAACAAAACACGAGCAATCAGATAATGAGAAATATTCTTATAGTTACATATTAAAATGTATTCGATTTCCACGTGAAACGTTCCCTTAAAATATTAAGCATTTTAGCAACGTTGAGCTTTGCTTTTCATGCCTTCATTAACACTCTTGCGAGATTCTCAGTAATAAGCTCGTTACTCTGTCAGATGGCCAGGAACAAACAAATTCAATAAAATGAACGGTAATTGTACCTGTTTTCTGTTGGACGTGTAAATTAACAACCATTGCTATTGATAATGTTTCAAAGCTCGTTTTACACACACACACACACACACACACACACACACACACACACACACACACACACACACACACACACACACACACGCACAATGAAAAAAAGAAGAAAAAACAAAATAGGAAGCATTTTTTTTAAAGAGAAACGATAATTTTCTGATTGTATGTGTTGATTATAAACACTATTATCTGGTCTTTTCTTGATGCTGCTATGGTCTGTATGTCTATCAATGATATATATTTGATGTGGACAGTGTTTGCACTGATCAATAGGAGCACTGGTCTAATCCATAACGGCCAATGTTGCATGAAGCTGAAATTTCTTTTTGAGGATGAAAGGACTGATATATTAGTGTAGCCAGCTATAAGGATATAGAGATGTTCTATCCCAACTGATAATGCAGAAAACATCAGGTTTTATGTTCAAAACCCTTGTGAATACTTAACCAACCACTGAGCAGTGGTCCGTTTGCTTTCAGACTCACAGCAGGGATTCTGCTGATAGCTTAGGACTGTTGACTGTCTATCCCATTGCTGCGAATCATCTCTGTCACTCAATAACCATCCTCTCTGCAGAGCCTCATAAGCATAACTACACAAGAGCTGCTTATCACATAAAACATTATCTGTGGTGCACAACTCCTGGTCAGTGTTGTTGGTTTTGTCCCTGCATAGACAATATACAAGATAGACAATATTTATAGTGATGCATTTAAGCAAACAGTTCCACACAAAATGGAGTAATATAATATACAAATGTGAAATATAGTGTAAAATGTGTCTGTGGGAATACGAGAAAAGCCATTTGAACATAGATTACTGTGGTATAGCCACATATCCTGCTTTAATTTGGACTTCAGAACAGGAACCACTCTAAAAAGCTCTTGAAGGCAAAGTCTGACCCAGGATGCCGTCACCTAATGTGTATGTAATGGGGCGCACTAAAGGAGCCATAAACGCTGCCTGGCATGTGGAATAACAGTTTAATGGTTTAGAGGATCATATTGTTGGTAGAATTTATAGGAAGAGACAGCAATTATGAGCTAACGGGCTGCCTGGCTTCCAGATATCTTAATCAGACTCATCATCTGATCATCTTCAGAGGAATGGTTCATTTGAAGAGTTTCAGTCAGGTTTCAGAATTCATCGCAGTACAGAAACAGCATTAGTGAAGGTTACAAATAATCTTCACATGGCCTCTGAACAGCTTTGACACTGTTGACCATAACAGAGATTAGAGCATGCCATAGATATTAAAGGTACTGCACTGCAATGGTCCCACAGGGTTCTGTGCTAGGACCAATTTGATTTACACTCTACAAGCTTCCCTCAGGCATTATAGTTAGAAAGCTTTGCATACATTTGTTATGCAGATGATACCCAGCTTTATCTATCTATGAAGCCAGATAACACATCAATCAGTTAAACTGCAGGAATGTCTTATTAAAGACATAAAGGCCTGGATGACCTCTAATTTCCTGCTTCTAAATTCAGATCAAACTGAAGTTCTCGTACTCGGCCCCACAAACCTTAGAAACATGGTGTCTAACCAGGTTCTTACTCTGGATGGCATTACCTTGGCCTCCAGTAACACTGTGAGAAATCTTGGAGTCATTTTTGACCAGGATATGTCCTTCAGTGCACATTAAATACTGTAGATATGGAGGATGGAAACACTCACTCTTTCTATTTTTATTGAGACTAGGCTTGAAAGCTTCCTTTTTGAAATCCAGAAGTGCATTATGACAATTTGGCCTTGCATACCTATCTCACACTGAAAGGATTATGTTCATACTAAAACCCTGAATTCACCTCAAATCAGTGTATTTCGGGTTTCTGGCACAGCCTAAAAAGTAAAAATGAATCTCTATGTATGTTTTCTTTTTTGTTGATATCATAGTTAAACCACTGGCTATGACATCTGTGCATCTTGTTAATGCTAACATACCAAAAAATTAGCCAATATACTGTACAAAGGATGTAAAGTCCTCAACAGCAGTACCCAAAATCAGCACTATGTTTGTGATGGTAGGCACTTCACGATATGAAATGGTCAAAATAATTTAGCTGAGAGGAATAAAGATAACCTGCTGGAACACCCATCTTTTAGACAGAGGGGCCCAAGAAGGAAAGAATTGTATTTCCATCTTCAGAGAAAACACTCAATATGGATTGTGGCTTAAACATAATGCAACATTTTTAATGTGTTTCATCTAATATTGGAGTGTCCTATTTTAATAATATGTATGCTAATTATAAGGATGGCATATATTACAAATCTCAGCATCTGCAGGTATATACTTGAAATCATATTTGGAATCACTGTGTTGCATTTATTCGTGTGTGGCTTCCTGTCTGTGTGTATTTTTCCACATCTGCCCTGAGCTATGCAGCAAGCTTGGGGAAACTCCCATATCAACAGCTCTGTTAGTCCCCGCAGTGTGCACTGCTTGCAGCAGACAATATGAGGAGACGTGACTCATCCTGGGATGAAGCCTCCTTGCTCATCCCGTCTCCCACTTTCCTTCTTTCCTTCTTGCACTCTTTCTCTGTGCACTAGTTATCTGTTTGTGTCCCTGGTTCCCTAGCCTTGACTGGCTGACTTGAGAGTCACAGTGGCACCGTTGCCCCCAGGCCAAAACAAGGCTTGATGAGCAAAGACACACTTTTCTCCCTCTTTCCGCTCCCAGATGGGTACCACCTCCCTATGATATGTATGGTCATATCTCTGTCTACCAATCACTGGAGATGTTGACTGGGTGTCTGTACAGTGGGACTTCTGTATACAGTTCAGACACCTTTATAACCTTCATCTTTTCCTTCTTTTTTCTAGAAAAACATGCCTGAGACTTCCTTTCATCTGAATTAACTCAGAGCCTCAGACACTCTGGCAGCAAACCTGATGTTGAAAGCAATGCAGGAGCTGGTTTGTGTGCAAATATTGTAATTCACATCTTTGTTATGCATATTTTTCAGCATGTTTCATCTGTCTTACTTTGTGTTTTTCTGCATTTCCCAGAATTCTGTCAGACAAGCAAAATGTGCATAGTTGTGGGGTTGCGGTTTGATGCTTAGATGCAAATCAGATTTAAGTCACAAAAACGACTTGATAGTTCTTTCATTTTTACCACTTTGAAACTTGACTTAATTGAATAGGCTCTCAAAAGACTTCGATGTAAATTCAACACATTTCTAGAATGTCACTAAGAATAATTAAGACACCACTTAAATTGCACATGAATTCATGGTGAATGAAATATTATTCAAGCTGAAAATATTTTTGATGTCAGTCGTGTAATTTGTTGAGAAGAAAAGGATGTGAAAACCAAAATCATAAAAACCACGAGTCTTTTGAGGCTGGATTATGACAATTTGGACTTGCATACCTATCTCAAATATTTCATGAATTTATACATTAAAAACTAATTTTTCAAGTAAGACAGGGTTGTTGCCATTCTAGCAGTTCTGTGCTTTGTATAGGCACTAGATGCCTCGAGCTAAATGCTAACATGTTTAAAATTACAATACAAAACAGTAACACATATAATGTAGCAGGTATATTGGCAATTTAAAGCTAAACAGATAACACAAAAGTATACAAAAAGGTGACTGAGTCTAAATAGTTGCTGAAACCTCTTGTTGTTTTTCCAAGCCATAATTAAATATATTAGGTCAAGGAGGTCTGAAAGACGTCACATCATCAGTTCTTCTAGTTTCATTCTGAATTATCTGAACGATGGCGAGATCTGAAAAGTAAGCCATTACACATCAATGGACTATGTAATATCAGGTCAGGTAATTGGCCTTAAAGGACAAAGGATTGACAGTTTAATTATTTAATGGTCAGTCAATGGGGCCTCTAGCATGTTCATATCGCACAGAGACAATTCAGTCTATTATCCAGTGACACCAGCGGTGAGATTGTTATCATGCTGAAGCTGTTGGTCACATAAAGTATTTGCTGTCTCTTTGTGCTGTAAAGAGCCTCGTGCAGCATGGTGCTCTTCACCACTAATTCTCTCCATTAAGAGCCTCCAGCACATTGCTGCTCTTTGTACACAAATCCCCTTTAATTATGGGATTTATACACCAGCAGAGTGCGAACATGAATAAATAACTATAGAGCAGCAGAGGCAAACACAGCCAGTTAATGCTTCCTTGGAGCGTGAGATTCTGCAAGGTCACCACAGATAAGGTGCACAGTTTATGACATGCATCTCAAGTAGAGCAAAATATTTCCTCCCGAAGGGTAGTTAAGTGTATAGAGTATCCTTAGCTTGGAAAAGAGATACAGCTGCAAAACTGCTATTGAGATTAAAGAAAAAGAAAAAAAGGAAAAATTCATTGAATATGATGCAGCCAAGGTTGAGTATCTTTTTAGCCGTGATTGTGATATTTTACAGCCTAAAGTAGCACACAGTGTATAAAATGAATTTATCACATTGTTTTGTCTAATAACGACAACTTGAGGTAATCATATGATAAAGGACAGTGGCTGTACAGTGTCTGTAAGCCACATAACTTGTTCCATGTGCATTGTGTCACTGGGGAGGACTATTTAAGATTCAAGCAGTGTGTTAGACAGAGAATAGGAAAAGCCTTTTTCTGTCCGTGAATACCCAGGCAATCAAGGCATCAATTATTCAAGCCGCATGCAAAGAGAAACCATCGCAAGCTGTCCATTGTTGCTTCTTCCCAAGACTCCTAATGTTGTTCAGACAGCAGTGGAACAATACAAATTCAACAGCGCTATTAGAAACAAGACTGCTGTAAAATTATAGATAAGATGGTCCAAACATGCTAATGAGCTAATCAATTATAACTAGGTTTAATCACAGCATAGACATAAGAAAAAATTATATTACATTGATATAAAGCAGATACATAGAGGGGCAGCTGTACGTTAGTCACTTCTTTGGATAAAAGTAAAACAAATCATATAATCTGGATGTTTTTCAGGAATGTTATGCATGCTTTTAGTGACCATAACCAGACTATTTTATATTGACAAGACAGCGAACAACAGCACTGCTGTAACAGTTTGTTCCTATCCAAGAGGAAAGTGACAATGCTGGCTATGAATATGAGCAAACCAAGTTTGACATGTGTGAGAATGATGGAAGGAAAAAGGAAGGTCTTGTGGTCTGGAACATACAGTAGCATATCATCTGTCAAACATGACAGATGATACCACACATACCATGTATGGTGGACTATTTACTCCTGTGTTTATTGATGTGATTGATGATAGAAGCAGCTTGACTTTTGAAGTGTAGAAATCACTTTTACTGATTTTCAGATTCAGTGAAATACTGTGAAACCAATGAGACTAGAACCCAAAATATACTGCGACAGAAGCTGAAAGCTCCAAGTCAGCTGATGCTAAATAAACATATACCTTTAGTGAATAAAAAATACAACAATGTATTCTCATGATAAAACACAATTTGCTGATTAAACTACCTTAAATAATATATTGTCAGCTGAGATGATGCATCCGCCATTTTTCTTGAAAATTTGCCACAGTGAGGTCTGCTGTCACAAACAGACCAGTTTATTCATCTTCAGAGCTAAAAAATGACAGGGTGGGCGCAGCCATAACAAGAAACATCCAGGAAAGAAAACACATCTAACTTATCACGATACTCCAAAAGAAAATACAGGCCTCTTACTTGCCTCTTGTAGCCAAAACTGGAGAAAATGCAGGGGTGTGTATGCGTGATATGCTAATTCATCTATGCAGGTGCCTGATTGCGGATGGTGTGGCGCCCTCCTGCCTACAAACGATTGGCTGCAGTTTAGGGTCACGCCCTACTTAAGAGGCTAGACGGACGATGCTGAAGAGGAGGGGAAAGAACATCATTTGTGTCCCAAGATTCCAACCAGCCGCTACTGAGTGTGAGTGTTCTGAAGCAGAGTGGGCTGGGGTGAGCTGCCAGTTGGTTGAATAGATTTCTCCTGAGTTGATTATAGGTAGGGAGGTAAGACTGTCATTTCCTTTGTGTTGTTCTGATTTAAGTAGACGCTGGATCACGGCAGATTGTAGTTCCTCTTTTGTTTATTGTTATGGCCTTCGCTCAGTCTGATGCGAATTGCTCTGTGTGTGGTTTGTGTGTGACCAAAATAAATCATTACTTTTTACAAGAAGGCTTTTGTGTGGCAGCTTGGGTCTTGGGGGCAAATGATGCTTTTTTTTATTAATTTCTGCTCCGGGCCCCTATTAGGGCTGTTCTTTTAAAGGAGTGTATTTACAATATGTACAAAATAACTAATCTAACTCTTCTAGATACAGAACATTTGATCACACAACATTATGCACTTTTACACATAGCACAGCCTAGTTATAAACAGGAAGTCGGCAGAGCCAAGTTGGTCTTGGCAGGTCGCAGTTTATAAGGTGTGTTGGTTTCTTTGAAAGACGCAGCCTACGTAGGCTGGCTCCTTCGGAGGCTGCAAAGGCCGGAAAAGACGCTGTGAAATGATGTTCTAGCCTTCATATCTGCATCACCAGCTATTCTCGCCCTTACCTCAACATAGCTCCTGTCACCTAGCAAACGTGACAGAACAAAGCACGGCTGTAGAAAAGCAGCTGTTAAAATTTGCAAGAATTTTTGTTTGTTTTATTCATTTTCTGATTTATTTAATCCTTGAGAAACTGCAGCAGCTGTACCATCATCACGGCTACTTCAAGGAATAGAGCTCAGTGACTGATTCATTTCCAGTCATTCAATTAATCCAATAGACTGGCAGCTCTCCAGTAAGACATTAAAGTTAAATAAAATTATGTTTGAGTGAATTACATCTGTGTTTAACTTGCACTCAGTGGCGAAAGCCTTCAGGGATCATGAGCAGCTGCAGGAGTTAGGAGCTTGCTGCTAAGACCAGCAGGAATGGACATCCACAAAACCATTTTTGTAATTAAGCACTACTGTGATAAACGGAGGTGATATTTGATGTTCACACATATTTGCCAAAACATTGTAAAAGATGTATTTTGTGTGAAAGAAATAATATTTTAAACTTTTTGTCTTTTTTTGAATTTCACTGCGCAGTTAAACCTGGGATGGTTTGGGCTGCGAAGCACAGACCTGACCTGTCCTGTCGCCCCTGGAGACCAGCTGGTAGCTACTTTTAAATACCAGCAGAATTGCAACCACATACGATAGAGGAATAATTATTTTTGCGTATGAAACCAGAGGATTTACACTTACATATGACACATTCACTGTGTCCCAGAGTGCTGTATCCTTCCTCTAACACAGTGCTTCTCAGTTATTTTCTGTCATGTCCCCCTAGGAAGAAGAAAACCTTTTAGACCCCCCCCCCCCCATTCCCTGGGCTGTATTGACTACAATTTGAAGCCTCACTCTTTTAGCCCCATTAAA
>VOQJ01000089.1:34868-46997 GCA_015052665.1 Apistogramma diplotaenia | reverse complement strand
AACCTGCAGGACAGTGACACCAAGTAGCCGAGGCAGCCTGGACACTCCCTCTTTTCCCATCAGGCCAACGGTACTGCTGCCTGTGTGTGTGTGTGTGTGTGTGTGTGTGTATATATAAATAAAGATACACATTCATCTGGGACCAGTAAGTTACACTCAGTGGGTTACAAGACCTTCAGTTCTCAAAGTGTGCTTTGTGTTGACCTGATGAAGCAATGTGGTACCTTTTCAAAAGCAGGCGGTGGGTTTTTTCCCCTACACAGATTAGACAGAGCCCATACTGCATTCCTTGTCATGGTCAATCTAGTGGACTTTGTCAGGAGCCTGAAACAGCAAAGAAAATCAAAAACCCAACAAGAGGTTATATTATTAATATGTTACAGGCAGAAAAAATGAAGGGAGGCTGGACTGAAAAGTAGAACGTAAACTTACATTAATAGTGGTGGAAGGATGTTGCAGTTCAGCACATAGTCCCTGCATACAGCACTGTCCCCTGCAATATTACCCAGAGCCCACACAGCCTGAAGAAACATCGAGACACCAACAGCGTGGGTATGACAGGACAAATCCAGCCAACAGATTACAGCAGTGATTCTGGGAAACGGTTATTACTTGTTCTTGGACGTCCTCAAAGTCGGAGTTCAGCAGTTCTATGAAGATCGGCACCGCTCCAGCCTCAATCACCGTCTTGGTCTGCAAGGATGTTCCTGACGCTATGTTGGTCAGCGCCCAGGCAGCTTCAAACTGCAGAAACAAGCAGCAGTTTAAGACATTTTCAGCTTTAAAATGTTCTGGATAATTTACAGAGAATCGAATTTGCTTTATTTTAGTAAAACTCGGGAACGGTAGATAAGAGCACTGACTACGTGCACTATTGATGGCAAATGAAAACACATTTGAAGCTTTGACTTCCTTCCCACATGTGAGAGCAGGTTGCATCAACAGAACCCAGCAGCATGACTGAGGAAACCAACCTGATACAGTTTCAAAATACTGTATTATAGTCATTTCCTTTTCAAACACTCTTTGATTTTTGTTTTTTAGTACAGTTACAGAATGAATCCCAAACTTTAACAACACATCAGCTGGTGTTTATCACACGACCATTCACGTACACTAGACAAGCATTTGTCCGTGTAAACAGGAAACACACAACTGATAACTGATTGCTATCTTACACAGGAAAAGTATAACCAGATATTTCTTTGGTTACTTAAAGTAACACACAAGTATAAAGCAGCTGTGGATGTGAAAAACACGATTTCCTGTTAAAGGGATCCTAAAAGCAGACTAGTGTGGATGCTACCAGAAAGACGGGCTTTTAAAACAAAAACATATTACTACATAGTAGCCAATTTAGAAGTCTCTACATGTTCTAAAGGTTTGAGCAAGTATTTTATTAACTGACCTGTAGTGTACAGTTGCTGCTCTTTTTCAGGAACTCCACAAACCTCTCCACTACTCCAGATGTGTTTATAACTTCATCAATCGGTGGGTTAGGCTCTGAAACAGAAAAACACAGCTAGGCTTTTTTGTGGTGTGTGGGGATCAGCATGCCTGTTTTAATTAATTTTATTTATAATCAAATCAGCAGACTACTACGATTAAATACCTTTGGAAAGCAATTTTCTGAACTTCTGTGTTGTGGCAAGCTGAAGCTCCGGGTCGTCCGAGAAAAGCATCTCTACCATGTCCCTGGTAATAACTCCTTCCTGCAAGAGCACATGTACAAGCACTTTGAACACTTCATCCACTCAGCACAGACGCCACTGTTCACAGCCCACATGCTGGAGGTCAGGCTCGACACTACTGGTTACAAAAATGCTAACCTCTAATGTGTGGTCGTCTTTTTTTGGCTACGTTCATGCTGCAGCCTGAAGTGACCCAAATCCAATTTTTTTGCCCTTATGCAACCTGCATCTGATCTTTTCATGACTGTGAACAACACAGATCTGATTTTTACAAATGTGACCCGTGTCTGTACAGCCAGGTCGCATTCATCCGACCTGCACGTCATCAGTCGACCAACCTCACTGTTCTGCATCCTGACCCCTGTTTGCTCCCGCAAACACCGAGCATGCTCGCTGCGTGTGACGTTACTGTGTCCTCTACGGCGCATGTGACAAATGAGATCACATACAAGTCGCATATATTTGGAAACGTGAACGACCACAAAAAAAAAATCTGATTTCACAAAAAATTGGAATTGAGCGTTAAGGCCTGCAAAGTGTATGAGAAGCTCAGGTACTCACCGTTACTGGAGAGCTCAGGTAAGAGTCAACCAGGGGACTCTCTAACATGACCTCCTCTTCATTGAGAACGTCCACATTCCTCCGCTTGAAAAGCTGTGATTACAAAAATGCTGTCAGCGGCCTATACGCTCAGATACACGCTCAGACAGACAAACAAAAAACACGACATAATCTCATACAGGGACACAAAGAATGTGATGAGCCGGGGTGGGCGAGTCTGGTCTCGTACCTGCTGCTCTCGTTTCTGTTTCCTGAGCTGGATGCCCTCCTCCTCTCTCCTGCGCCTCATCTCATCTGGATTCAGTGCTTTGTTCTTGTATCGGTTCATCCTGTAGTTATCCTTGGCCGGACTGGCTGACGGCTCTGATGGGCCAAAGGTGCACGTACACGTCATGATTAAGAGACAAACCAACGCCTGTGACACCACTGGCTTCTCTTTGTATATTTGCAACACTTTTTAATTGAACCGCAAACAAGTGAGCTGACACGACAACGCTTCCCCTTCTCACTCCAACTCATATCTGTTAACACTTAATGGGAAGCTTTTTTGGCACTTAAACAACTTGATTACGCTCATTTAATTCCACCTGTCTAATGTCAGCTCCACTCCACATGAGACGTGTGCGCATGTGTCTGTGTGAGGAGGTGCCGCTGAGACCAAGAGCAGGAAACTGAGGCCCCAGGTGACCATGCATGACCACAGCGTGCAATAATGGATCTCACATTGACCTGAAATGAGACTACTGCATAAATTTAAAATATTTTACTCATAAGTACCATTTCAGCAGATATATATTCTTGCTTTCATTTGTTTCATTTTATTTTACAACATTAAGAAAGCAATGTGCAGGTAAAAAGCTAATGTTGCCGTACAGAGACTGACAATCTCTCCCTCAGACAGCTAATTAATTTACACAGACTTGGATTGGTACTGGGTATCAACAGAGACCTGAAGCCAGGGTATTGATATAGGATGTGAACCAGACAGAGTTGAATTGGAGCATCTCTACTAAAAATAAACTGTGACGATAAAACTGCTGTCATGCATGCCTCTATATAAAAACCCTGCATAAACAAGCTCATTAAAAACTGAACACAGCCTAAAAATACACACATGCATGCATGCAAAAACACACAGCCCTGCTATTCACGTAGCAGTCAGCTGGCCCAGAACAAACCTATTTATTCAATTAAATCGCAGAGTTAGCATAAATCGGTGCCCACACAGGCCAAAGTGCCCATTCTCAGCATTTGTGCAGTCATGCCACCAGAACGGGGCACCGGGCAGACCCCTGAGTCACTCAGGAGGCTATAGGGGAGTGAGAGAGGTGAGGGACAACACAGAGACCTGTCAACACCACAGAATAGTGCCAAACGTCTGTGCCAAAAGCCCTCCGCTGTAACAGTCGGGAGGCTCTGAGGTTAAATATCAGAACAAGTGTTGGAAATTGAGGTCATATTATGGTTTGAGGCTGTTAGCACAACCCCCTTTGTGAAAAGCTTCTGCACGTGTGTACTGTGTGCAGATGGCAAAGCCACAGGGATGGATGGCACAGGTTGCAGCTGGATGCTCTAATTTATGTAATGTGTTTGTTAGATTAGCTTCTGTATAACTGCAATGCCAGAAGTCAAAAGCTGTTTAGTTCAGCTTGAATGAAGATGTTGCCTTTGGTGTAAGATTTTTCTAGAAGTAAAAGTCACAATAAGGCTTCCCCAGGTGAACCTGTGCCTGCAGCTGCCTGCGTTTCCAAATCTCTAAAGGCCTCTCTCTCGGTCTTGTTCTGCGTTGCGCGACGGAGGTGTTGGCCGAGCGCGGGCTTCAGCTCTCGCTACAAGGCAGGTCTCCTGAATTGCACCAGTCTGCTGTGCGGGATGTCTACTGACGGCACAATTGATACTGTGAGACCTTAGGCCTGATTTAGACTGTCTAAAGCCTACGCAGCAATCACAAAGCTTGCGGGCTGATTTGACTGCTGTGTAGCTACATTTCTTGAGGTGCCTGCCAGGTTACCACGTTGGGTTCAGAGGTATTTCTAGTTATGTACGTCGGCCCTACAAAGACCCGGCGCAGAAGTCTAAATCAGGCCTTACTCCCTACAAAGTGACGCTGTGGAGGTCCTTGCCATTTCATTGGCATTAGAGCTCAAAAAGAGTAACGTTTCTCCAATAAGACTGCATTCACCAAGTTCACAATATGTACACTCATGCTGCGAGTAAACGTATTGAGTTGGAACAGCTAATTAATTAAAAGGAGCTCATCAGGAGGTCACAAATTAGAAAGCCGAAGGGATGTTTTGTGGACCGGGTTTAAGGCACTTAAGGCGCTGGCTTCACTTTCCATACCTGGAACTTAACATATCTTTTTATATTAAGTTTATAAAGGGGGGTTGGGGGGGTTCAAATGACAGTAAGTGGCTTTCTTGCCCTTTTTAGATTTATCTCATTAAACGTGCAGTTAACCAGTAATGTCACCGCAAATGGCATTTGTCACAGTCTTGTATAAGAATAGTCTAGAAAACATGGGGTCACATGAGCGTCCAGTCAGTTGTGTCTCAGTGATATGAGCAGGCTGTCATCTTCCACATGCGTCAAGCTCTCAGATTTCTTCCCTGACCACTGACTCAGAACAGGTATAAACATTTATTAGAACTTTATCACCGTTTGGTTTTTAAGCACAGGTGAATTACGAGCTTCGGTTGTTAATGAAGGCACCAGCTAATGTGTAAATTCAAATCAATGCTATACAACTGTCACCATTAACCGTGTCATCCCAGAAGCTATAACTTTAAACTTTTTGACGACACTGGAAAGTCTCTTACCAAGTCACAGTCGTTATAATCGGCAAAAAGCGCCGAGCAGACAGCTTGAAAACGTTCATAACATATAATAAAACAGGACCTGCATTAAAAAAAAAACTTTAACTCGCCAACTCTAAAGCTATAAAATGTTGTTTCTAAAATAACTTTGAGTGAATGTATAACCCTAACATCGTTTTTCCCTTCGACAAAGCTATTATTTTCACATGACTAATGCTAATTTAAGCCCTAAGCTTTAAGTGTCTTCCCAGAAGAGGGTACAACGCGGTGCTAACGTGGTTAGCGTTTAGCCAAGTTTCCTCAAGTTGGCTAAAAACGGCACTGGTTGTTATCGTTGGTTAAAATCGTGTTAATGCTCCCTGTCCGATATATGGTTAAAATAGGGGAAATGCTGCCCAGAGACCAAATAATTTAGTAACCCAGCAAGTGACTTAGCGCAAAACAGCAACTCTTTCCCTGCTACGTAGCAACGCCGACTAGCTACCTAGCTAATGAGTTAGCTTGCAGGCTAAACAACAGTAACAGGATGAAGATTTCATAACCGTTACGTCCGACGACAAAAGTGAATCTAAAAACCACTTTAAACACATGTCCACACCAGTAACTTGCCAAACAGCTTACCCATTGTGTTCTATGTGGGTTTACTGTGTTAGGTTGTGAAGACGTGAGTCAATTTTAAATCCTTTCCCACTTCTAGCTTTCCAGAATTTGCTCCGGTAAGCAATATGTCTGCCGGAGACGGAAACGTCAACATATAGCGCCGACTTCCTGCCAGCAGAGGGCGCTCCAGCCCCACGAAACGCACTCGCATTTACCCACCTTCAGTAACGCATATCCTAACCACTCGTCATTACCAAAATATAATAATAATAATAATAATAATAATAATAATAATAATAATAATAATTTGTTTAATTGAAGATTAAGTTCATTTTTAAATTATACATCGGCCAAAACTGAGAACTGTTTTATCATCAGAGCCATAGTGGTTACTAGGGAAAAGCAAGATTTAAAGTACTTCCAAACCAGCTGTTATTCACATCTGTATCTATTTTACACCCCTGCCCCTCCGCCCCTTCCCGGCATGTTTCAGGTGCTTACATTTTCCTTGGATCTGCACATCCCTCTCTAGTTTTGAAATGCTATTTGAATGGCCATGTTTCCCCAGTGTTTTCCCCCAAATTGAATGTGACAGAGTAATACAGGTGAGGTTCATCCACGGTCAATTTGCTGGGAGCAAATGGTGGTAAATTACTGCACTATATTGTGATGCAGTGTCCTCCTGACACGGCCCCTGAGGGGGCCTGGGGAGATGCACCAGAAAAAGACTTTAGGGGGCAATGTTGTACAAATAAAGGAGAAGTAATTGCTGCTGCCAGGCTTGCTCTTTCCCCTATTAGAAAGGGCGGGGGAGGTCAACTCAACTGTAGCACAACTGAGATGCTTTCCCATGATTACAATTTCTTAGCAGCTATGAGCAAATGTTGTTCATAGATCTGCACCCTCATAGTGCAGCCACGGGCTCCAGATTGAGCTTCACTCGGCCGAACCATAAGGGCTGAGAATTCACAGCCTTCAGCAGGTGTGCTGGCGCAGAGATGAAACAACTGCTGGCTGGATAGCAGCTCTCAACTGGTATCAAATAACACAAACACACAGGACCAATTTGTGCTACAGAGTCAGCACTGAAATGCTCTCAGATCCGGTCTGCAGGGCTGTAGCCAGGGCTCATCGAGCCTGATTTTACGGGGTCTCTTTTATGAGTTCTTTACCTTTCTCATTTCTAGACCTGCTGAAGCACATCATACCGCAGCCTACACTTCACACAGAATCAAAGGCTATCCATTAGTCAATGCCATTGAGTAAAGAGAGCTTCTGTAATGGAATCATAAGAGCAAAGCAAGGCGTACAGCTGAAGGGTTTTAAACGCCTGTACACAGGGAACGGCCATGTTTTACTGTAGTCTTCCACTCACCATCTCACCTAATGGAGACGTAATAAACACTATAATCAATACACCATTTTTTCCATCCACATTGAAAATGCGACAAATTAAAATGAGGGGAAAAGCATCTAAATGAACAAACAAGAAGACCTCCTGCCAACCTCATTAACGGCCATCATCTGTCTAGGCTGAGTCAGCAATATTGAGAAAATGCACTACATTTTCAACAAGCAAAATTAGGAATGCGGCTCAGTGAGCGTAACAGTGAGATGCTGATTAAGTGTAGATTTAATTAAAATGTTTTTTTTTCCTCCCCTTTTTCCCGCACATATCTGCAAAGAAGCTGCAGAACATATTGTGTTTTCATCTGCACCGGCTGTTTTGGTGTCGGTTAAAAGACCTCCGTGTACAGATCTTCACCTCTTTGAATGCTGAATGCCAACAGAAATCCTTTTCATTTGCAGGCAGATTGTACTTTATCCAGTGGAGATGTTTCATAGGCAAATGTCTGCTCTGTTCTGTCTGCTCCTGGCAGTCTATCCATGATGAAACATCAAGCAGGCTCAGATCTCTGCAGGTGGATACTGCAACAAGAGACAAAAAAAACCCCTTTGTGCATTTAGCCTGCCCAGACAAAAATAATATGTCTCACACAAAGAGGCTAATAGCATCAAGGAGCATGTTTGCAGAGCAAAAACTCAGTTATGAAGCATCAAAAGCAGTTTAGCTCTGATTGTGCTTATTTGATTGTGCAAATATGGCCAATTTAACCGCTCCATAATTCAATTATGCCAAATATGATAATAAGGCTAGTTTGCTGAAATGTGAGAACGTGGTCAGGCCTCCTGTGGAAGAGAACATCTGCAGATGCTCGGTGCTGAGGACGCAGACAGACATTCAATTACAACATGCATTAGAACACAGTCACGTTGTTACAGTCTTGCAGTAGAATCAGGGGAACAGCAGCAGTGATACAGTGTTGTGCACAGCAAAAACAAGGCTACAATAAATAAGTAAATATGAAGTACGTGTGCACACACATATATGTATATATATGTATTTATATATAGGCAGCAGTTTGTACCAATGTCCTGTTTGAGGGGGGAGGGAAGCCCCAATAAAAGCTTTGTGTGAGAGTAATAAAGGCTGAGCGATAACACCGTGGGGAGGATGGTGTGCACAGAGAGCAGTGTGTCAGTGCATGTGGGCTCTGAATGGAAAAGAGGAGATATATCTTCATAATATAGTGTTGAAAATCCATTCAGCGCCGTCCATTCCATACTTTTTTATCTGACGACTGAGGCCCCCTTTCTCTCTCCTGCTCTCTCCATCTTCCTGTCTCCCGCTCACTTCCTGACATCTACCAGGTGGCGGGGCCGATAAGTAAGTTGCTGACTGTATGATTTTAGAATATTCTTGCGGATCATTCGATCATTCCCCGTGTGTCTGAGAGGGAGATTTGTGGGGACTGTTTGAATACTGATGTATCATTTTTACCTTGCTGGATAAAACAGGGAGACAAATCTGTGGCATTTTTCATTTAAGAGGAATAGATGAGGTCGAATATCACTTTGTACCCAAGTCTCCACCTGAGATGTCCTGGTGCAGTAATCCACTTGTCTTAGCTACAATCCAATGAGACCCTTCAACATATGGGCTTCTTATATGCTTTAGAAACAGTCACTCTGTGCCACTGCTGGACTTAGGGAAAAAAAACACATGTGCCTTCATACATTTAAATTTATAAATGTTGTTTCATGTTTAGAAAACCACAGAATGAACTGGAGCTGAGGACTTCTTACTCAAGCTGAAAACTGAAGTCCTCGTCATTGCAGATCCTCCAGTGGCCACTTGAGGCTGACTTGAAAAGTGAATCAATCAGCACAGAGCCGGAGTGTTTGACTGGCACAGGTGGCAGCTCTCTGCAGAGGCCCGTGTTGGTGGTGAGTCACCTGCTGAACAGAGCCCAGTTCAGCCCTGACTGTGGCGCCTGTTGATGAGTTTATTCCGTCTGCTCCTGTACGAGCACGGTGTCCCCGGCTTCTGATGGCTGCCTCCAGCAGGATATTGCACCATGTCACAGAGCTCATATCAGCTGAAACTGACAGTATGTTCAGTGCACTCAAATGTCTTCCAGATCGCAATCCAATAAAGCACCTTTGGGCTGCGGTGGAATGGAAGATAGATGTGAAGCCCACAAATTTGCAGATGCCATCATGTCAATGTGGAGCAAAATCTCAGAGAAATGTCTTGATGCACATGCAGTTATCCAGGCAAATGTACTCTTTCTAACTTTGGGGAAACTTGCAGTCACCCGACACTGAAGAAGTCACATGGATGAGTGACGAAACGTTCCTCCTGCTGAAAACGACAGAGTCAACTCTCTGAGATCTCAGAGGAACCTTGGTGAATCTGTGCCACGAAGAACAGTTCTGAAGGCAAACGGGCTCACAGAGTGATGTGGCACTATATACTATATGAGCTATGTCCATCTTTTACTTACAGTCCATGTTGCAGACACTACATAAGTGGACCAGGTTTTCTGATTTACACTCCAGAGGTCAGTTTTTGAAGTTGGCAGCCTGATGCCAGTGAAGGCAACAGAAACAAAGACACAAGAACAAAATTAACAAATCATATTGACGAAGAACTCAGCTGTCACCTAAATGGCAACAGGTCAGTTCACTTAATAAGGTCGATATTGATCCCAAATCTCAGTCAAATATTAGTTTGCATCCCTAATATGTGCCCCAATGTGCCCAAATCCCTCAGCACGTCTTTCCTCATTTGCATCCTTGTCGTTGTGCGGCGCCTGGTTGCTGGATGGCTCATCATCGGAGATAAATGATCCTGTGAAATGGCGCAGCGATGTCACAGCGTGGGCTGAGGTGGCAGCATGTAATACAAGCCTGATGCCAAAGAGTGAGAGACGCACAGACACGGGCAGAAGCGGGGGGAGGAGATAGTCTCGCATCAGGACAAAACTTAGGGATGCCAGCAGAGTAGATGAAGCAACGAGATCAATGTGGCACAATTATTGTACACCCACTGTAATTGATGAACACGTGGCTCGGGAGGACATCCTCTCTCCTCCTTAATCCTTACAAGCCAATTTTAGCCCAATCGAACCGGCTCAATAAGGCCTATTAAGCTAAAGTGCTTTTATTTACCTCGACGTTGGTATCGGAGGACTCGTCTTTATTTTTAGGTCCTGTAGAAGTAACACACACAGCTGCAAAGTGCTTCAAAGTCTTTGACTATTCTCCTTTGACTCAGCTTCCTGTCACAAATCCTCTACACAAAGGGTAACAAAGACATAAAAATATTCAGCGTCCAGTTTGCCTTGGATGCTTTAATTGAGCATTTTGAGTCCCACTATGACTCTACAAGCAGGGAAGGGAAGGACTGACCATAAAGCTGATGTGTGGCCGTGGAGTGCCGGAGCGCCCACCTACAGGGACTCACAGCCTCCCTGCGGCGGCCGTAAATCCACCCAGTGATTGGAGAGAGGAGGTAATGAGGGGCTAGGCCACACGGACAGACATCCGGGCGCACACACATTTCTCCGTAAATAACACCACGACTGACCCTGACTGCGGTCTGATCATCTCGCTCTGCCACAATCACCTTCCTGCAGTAAATCTATCTAATTAACTCTGCAGCTGAAGCCCAGGAGTCTCTCCTCCAGTCAATCAGAGCTTTCTGCAGCATAATGGTTTCTGGCAGGACACAAAATTAAGTGAATAAAATTAAAAGTCTTTTCACTCGGTGTTCTTGCTTTCCTCTACAGTATTAATTGTTGTTTTCAAAAGTGCTGGACGTGTAGAATTGATGGCCGCAGAATACAATTTAGTTCAAGGCGGACAAACGGCTTTTAAGTTGACTTCAGAAAACAAGGGCTGAATGTTCGCTGACAGCGTGTCACTTAACGAGACGTATTCCGGCGCGTGACGCCGCGCTGCCTCGGCTTGTTTTTCAAGCGCTCTATTATTGATATAACACTCAGATTGAGTGGAAAATGGGAAAAACAGCACAGAGTGATGATAAGTGGATTAGAAAATTGCCTCCGTGCCCTTTCAGAGACTTGAAAAGTTCCTTTCTTCTTCTTTCCTTTTGACTCCAACCAAACCAGAAGCAACCTCTGCTGACCTTTCGCCTGTCGCATCCGAGTAATTGAATGAGAACCTGGATAGAGTTAATTGGCTGTTTCCATATACTCCGAAAGCTGCTGATAATTAATCAGAGAGAACAAAAGCCACTACATCACCACCTAATTATGGGTGAGCACTTGGCAGGCTCGACTTCGGTGTGCTTTTCCTTTTATCCGCCTGTTTGTGTGTATCACAGTTTGTTACCTGCAGTTCTGCCTCATTACAGTCCCAACAATAGGTTTTGATTACAGCAAGCACAACATTCCTGTAACATACTTCAGATCTTTGCAATCGTTTGTCTAAATCTAATTACCTAATAATTATGGAATCAGCGAAATGTGTGAGCAGGCTTTTCGGAGATTAAAAACAGAAGGTCTGACTTTACAGTTTCACGTTGTGCAAATGCAGATGAGCTTAAGGACAAGAGTCATCTCTTCGCATATGCAAGTCACATTTGACCCAGGGTTACAAATACATATATTTAAAGTATAAAAGGTCATCGCTAAGTACGGTAAAAGCTCATGCGGAGGAACCCGTTCAAAGCCTGGCTGAAGTCAAGCTGACTGAGTGCATCAACACATAAGGAAAGTGCTTAGTGAGGTCAAAGGGCCATTTTCCCATGACAACAAGCTCCTTAAATACACTCCAGCTTCTAGAAATGACAGAACAGCCAGGTTTTCACTCTCCAGGGGTTGTTCTTTGTTCTTTCCCTGTGGGTCAGTGTACGCACAGTCTGAGGCTTGTGTTGATGAACGTAAATAACAGCAAAATACATTGAATTTCAAATGACACTGGGTGAGAGCTCAGCTGCCAGCTTTAATGGCAGCAGATCATATCATGGCACCAGTTCACCTCCAAAGGTCAGCACTGACACCGGTGCTGGATCTCTGAGGGCTGTTTCCTGCAGAATGCATGTTGGAAGCTTTCAGACCTGCACAGACATGTAACGCTAGCTAGCTTGGTGC
>VOQJ01000089.1:22638-34848 GCA_015052665.1 Apistogramma diplotaenia | reverse complement strand
CAATACCTGCTGAAATTATTGCTGCACACGGAGCACAGAGCTGCTCCAGAACACGACACCACCACAAAGACTAAGCCTGCTAAATATTACAGTTCAGCTTGAGACGAAAATAAACATGAAAAGCTACGGAAAAGCTAGAATCTGCTCATAGAGAGCTCTTAATCTCCAGCTAAATGTAACTGCATAGCGATGAAATATAGAAGTCATTAAAAATATTGATTTGCCTGCTTTGATGGCTGATTGATCTGTAGATGTTGTTGCTTCTGTACTCCTGCAGAGACAGTTATGAGCATTCGATGTAAGATGATCAAACACCCACTGCCCCCCCCCCCCCCACCCCCCAGGTTCATATCTGTACTGCAACTTCCTTTTAACACTCCTGTGATTCTGCAGCTAAACTCCCTGCAAAAACACCTGCTGTGTGTCTTTGTTTAAAGAGGAGCACAGATATGAGACGTGATCACATCAGCTGTGCGTGCACTGCAGAGGCTTTGTGCTGCTCTAGAATCAAATGGCTCATCCCAGATTTGTCTCTCAGATGTTCCCGTGCCCTGGTTTGGAAAATTTGTTATGGCAGTATAAAGGACCCCAGCACTCGGTCCAAGGTTTGCAGTAAGTAGGTGCGCACATTATTTAATTTGCAAGATCGCTGAATTCATTATTTCAATTTCTCAGTCCCTGCCATGATTGTGAAGATGAAAAATATCTTCTAGATGTCCCTTGCGTGATAAATAAGTGCATTCCTTTTCATTAGAGACTCACTTTTCTTTGCACCAGTTTGTTCTGTAATCAATTAATTAATCATTTCACCATCAGAGGCTTTAGTTCAATGTCTGATGTTGGCACCAGATTATATTTAATTATTTTATTAGAATTTTTTATCTTCCAGATGACAGTCATGTTAGAAGTGAAGGATATTTTCCTTCTTCTGTTTCCTCTCCCTGCGTTTCCTCCGCTCGGCCCTTGTATGCCTTTGGCATCAGCCTTTTATTAAGGGATGTAATATCCGCCATACCATAGGGCCAATTTTCCTCAGGGCTCCTCTCCCCATCTTCCTCTTCCTTTCTTCCACACTCGCATACCCACACACGAGCAGCATGGCAGGAGCTCCATCTTAAAGAAATGAGGGGAGCTGGGGAGCAATTAGATTCAGCTGGAGACATTTTAATGTGAATTCCTCTCAAATGCAGTGCAGCTTTCCTCTGGAGAAATCTCAAAGTCAAATATAGGATCTTTGATCATTTACAGCCATATGGCAATGTGAGGCATGGATCAACATGATATATGTGTGTGTGTGTGTGTGTGTGTGTTCTCTGATGATGTCTGCAAGGTCAAATAATGCAAAACTAATTCAAATGGCACACATCCCAAGGTACAAATTAATTTAAAAAGGCAGGAAGGTGGCTTTTGAAAGTATTTGCAAAATTAGCTGAAAATTAGTGGCATTGTTACACTGGGGCGTGCGGCAGCACAGGTTGCATCACGCTGTCATGGCGAGCGTGCGGGTGTGGGACGGCTGGAGCCCTGTGACACTGGGATCAGCCACAGCCTGCCTGGATACTCGTGCACCTGCACACACAGGATTCAGGTGCGGAAGGGGAGCTTTCCAAACGTCACACCACACATCACATTCCTCTCCAGGATTTTGTGCAACCCTGCCAACCCTGATTGTGTGGCAATAATAATATGTTTGAAACATAATTCTTCTGTAATTGATTAATATGTCTGGCAGTTTGGAACAAAGCTTCACTCTAAATATATTATTAAAATCCTTGTCAACATTTTTCACTTGCTCTCCACTGAGTATCGTACATCATCCTGCAGTGATTGTGGCAGTCAGGCTTATTTTAGGATAACACAAAAACACTGTAATGGCTTGAAACACTAGACGCAAAGTGCTCAGAGCTCTGCTGCCTAACCGCAGACATCGAACTGCAATCAAAGCTCTTGGCTTTGCAGATCCACAGTCTCAGAAACAGAAAACGTCCGTTTCTGTCCGGACAATAATTGTCATTATTACTTTCTCTGGAGCCTCGAAGGGACACACATGTCATATATATGACATTCTCACCTCCAGCCCAGGTGAGATCCTTTGCATTGGCACTAAATGCTCGTCTGTCCCTAAAGTTCTGACATCTGAAAAATGAAAAGGGCCACTTAAAGGACAGTACTGTCTGCTCTTACCTCCCAGCGGATTGCCACAGCAGATGGGCTCGTTTGATTTGGCACAGATTTATCCAAGCTTGGGACCACTGACACCTTGTGAACTGCAGAAGCAGGGTTTATATCTCCTGATCTGAGCACACCAACCACAAACCCAGGCCTCGAGGGCCGCTGTCCTGCAGCTTTTGGATGCAACCCTCCTTCACCACACCTGAGTGAAGTGAATGAAGTGATTAGCAGGACTGTGGAGAACTGAACTGCACACTGAGGAGGCGATTCAGCCATTTGATTCAGGTGTGTTGCAGCAGAGTTCGAGGCCCTCGAGGACTGGATCTGAGCATCCCTGCTTTACAGTCCCTCTCAAATTTAGACTTCACCACCAGGGGGCAGTATTTTGACAGCTGGTCCCAGGCCATCTCTGTTTATAAGATAATCAGGCTCTCTATACTGTACATTACCTTAGCAACATTGAAACAAGTGAACATTGACTGGTTATTAACTGTTGTTGTGTATTTTAGTTTGTGCATTAGAACAGTTTTAGTAATGATATGTTATGATAAACAGTATTTCTTCCCCTATGCATCACCACAGCTAACACAGCGATGCCTACGAGCATGCAGAGGCATGTTGTCAGGACACTTGGGAATCTATTGTCCTTTTCCACCTGAGCTTGATTACGGAGAAATGAAAAAAGCTTTATATCTGCCCCCCCCCAGCCCCCCACCCCCAGTTCAGTGTGAACATGATCAGGAAAGCCTCTGACTTATTTACTCTTGTGGGCGTCAGAAACTTCAGACAGACTGAAATTAGGGGAAGAAATGAGATATAATTTGACAAAACTGTCCTCATACTTTCAGAATAATGTGTGCATTGTTTTACTCGATGTTTTCTCCAGCTGAATTAAAAAAAGCCTTGTCAGAGAAAACTGCAGCGTAAATAACAGAGCTATGAAAGTAATTCCTGACACCCAGGAGACAGATTTACAACAGAAGAATGTGGTTATTTAAAATATGCATTCTTTCAAACATTTCTTTAAAAATGATTCCCTGTCTGCCCGTCACTGTCAGAACAATGAAGGAACCAAGACGCCACTTTTATATGGTCTATTTTTTATGAAGTGCTGCTGAGGTGAAATTCAAAAAACAATGTTTTACTTATTTTCAAGAGACAAGACATGTTTACACATTTCAGTGTCAGCAAAGATGGAAATAACAAACAGCAATTACTGTCATTCTTAGTGAACACTTTTCCTGCCACAAGTGTTTTCTTGAAAGAGTTTGTTTTTTTCTTTTGTTTACAGGAATACTTGTTCATCATCACACTTCCACAATGAAAGGAAGCATGCTAATGCATGCTAACAGGACAGTTAACACGTCGAGCGCTTTGCTAACCGCGCACCTCCTCGAACATGACAGTTAGCAACTAGCTGAGGCTCCAGTTGCCCCGGTAACGCTCTATTTACTGCCCTGTCAGATGCCAATCATCAGCATCCTGCACTCATACTGGTAGTCACGTCAGTTGCTCGCCTTGAAGTAGAGAAAGTTTATCTTGAGACCTGCTCACTTTGTGGTACCAGTGTTTTTTAAAGTCACAGTTGCTCGAAACGGCCAAAGATCGTTTACTTTCATTTGTCTCTGGTCAGTATGTCCCTGCAAAATGCTTCCTGTGGCTGGTGGATGCCCCGAAGTGGCTCGTGGTCCTGTGACATCCCAAATATTTACAGAAAGGTATTTTATTGAAATCAAAAACCTGCTAACAAGAGAAAAAAATTCCTCACAAAATCTGGGGGCTACAGCTCCGCAGGACCTCACTCATTCGAGTCCAGAGAATGGACATACCTGATTTTATTAGGTTTTTTGGTCAGGCTGTTTTCCAAATGGTGTAATATTCCTTTAACTCAGGGGTCACCAATGTGACCCCTTTGGAAAAATAATCAGCCACCCCTACAACCTGACTGTAAGAGTGATGTGATGACCAATACCAATGCCGTTAGGGACCAGTCTTTCTGTGTCCCGGCAGTTCTGATTAAAGCTTGATCTCCGTTCTGTTGTTGAAAACCAGAAGAAGCAGAAAAAGAAACATTAAAGCTGAGACACAACTGGGCAAAAAGAAGTAAATGACAAAGTCACAAACTGTCCCAATCAGGCTGAACTGAAGTGGAACGAGCCTGTGGTTCACTGTGTTCTCTTGAACCAATTGAACTCAAATGTTCTCAGTGTGTCTCTTCAGTTCTCCTTCAGTAGCTTTTCCCACTTTGCACCGTCTGATTGTTTCCACGCTTCATTGATTTCATGTATCCTTTAAAATGGAAGTCTGCTTTTCTTTTGCAGCATCATTAAAAAGACATTTTTGAGTGAATCAAGCCATGGTGGCCATTCTTATGATGATGATGATGATGATGATGCACTTTTAATAAATAATAAAAAAATCTATGTAGATGTGAACAAAGCTCAGTATTTGTAACCTGGGATTTGATGTCTGTTATCAGAAGCAGATTTTAAATCAGCTGCTTAGTAAAGAAATCTCCAGAAAAGTGTGTAAATTGTTATAAATTTTTACAAAAGAAAATCTTTCTTCCAAGCTGTTCTTTTATTTCAGTCTTGCCTTTAAACAGTGAAGGTCTTCGCCTGTCCCTCAGCACCGGCGTGTTCTCATTCCAGGCGAGCGTCGTCAAGGCCTTCCACAGCACATTTGTGAAACTGCTGACTTGGTATGTTTTAAAGCACAGAGAAAGGCAGCAAGGTATTAGAAAAATACTCTCTCTTCACCCCACAGAGACTTAAACTAAATTTACTATCTGCAGAGGCTGCCTCGGAGCTGCTCCCCCCTCTGAGAGTGGAGCAAAGGCAAAGGAAGGGAAAAGAAGGATGAGAGACAGAATCGTCCTAATCCTTAACAAGGGAAGTTGAGGTGAACTTTTTACAGCGAGGCCTTTGTTTATGTGCACCTGTGCATGTACCGTAGGTGTGTCTGTGCCCTCTGAGTGCTGTGGCAGTATTAGTGAGACTGTCAGAGCCAGACTGGAGAAAGCAGCACACAAGGAGGTCTCACAGAGTCCAGCAGCTCGACGACGGAGAACATCTGCTGCTGCTTTGCACTTAGTGAACAACGCCGCTGCTCAGCGTGTCAGCGGTTTGTGCTTGTTTGTGCATACACAAATATGCATGTAATACGCAGGTGTAATGTTCAGGAAAACAAGGTTGATGCGTAAACGAGATTAAATACACGCTGAGCTCGTCCACTGAAGACGCCACCACGGTCTTCATCACGAGCTGTCTGACACTGTGTTTCTGTGATACTCATCACCAGTAACGACCCTTTTCCCTTTTCTAACTATTTACACCACCTTTAATGTAAACAATACAATCAGCGTCTCCGTGGAGACAACCTGTCCTGTTTACCCCATAGACTGTATACAAAAGATGGCCATGATGTCACCCACTGGATTTTGGACTCAGTGTTAGAATTTTTGGCCACTGATATAATCAAGAGGGTGGGGTGCTACGTTATCAGCTCACAGCAGCTGCATTATTTAACTACATGGGTGGAAGGCAGACGTAGATGCCTGCTGGAACAAAGCTGCAGCTTAAACTTCTTGTACAGGACAAACTGCTCCAGAACACCTAGAGCACAAACGTGGTCGGCAGGCCAACTAGTCTCACCTGCTCGTCTCACGATGCGTCCACCCGTCCCTCAAAGTGTTTTCTCCTCTTGCTTTACGGTTAGCCAAAGCTAACGCTCATTAGCACTACCTGACGAGCTGATAACTCCTCCAGCTCCACCTTCTTCCCAAATCACTGTCACATCTGGGGGCAATTAATCAAAACTGATGATCAGAACCTCTAATCAATGTAATCTCACCCATGTCTGTTACAACCACGTTACAGTTTTTATTAGAGTTAGAGTTTAGTGTGGGCCGAATAAATAATGTCTCCAATTAATCATTTCTGGGTTAGTAATGTGCACTGAGTGTATGTTACCAGTTCTCACCCGTCACACATGTACAGTAAGAGCGTATCAAACTCACCACTGACAGGCACACAAAGAAGTCTTGCTAGCCTCCAGAAACCCTGCTTGCTGGAGCACATTCAGACAAAAGGAAAAAAAACCCAATAAGCCCGAAACCATTTCCCCAGAACCTCGGCTTCATCATCTCAGCGTCTTAGAAACAGGCAGCCACTTCTGTGGGGGAGGACCGCGCCGAGCCGCCCCCTGAAGCCTGAAAAGTCTGCCATTGCAAATCAGAGGCCTGTGTCACACACACACACACACACACACACACACACACACACACACACACACACACACACACACACACACACACACACACACACACAGAGACAGAGTGCATGAACACACAGTTTCTCACTTCTTACAGTAAAAGAATGCCGGCTTCTCCTGGAGGGAAAAACTCCGTTTCTGAGCTTTAATCGCCCCTTTATGATCCTTTTCACACGGAGTCGATGGCTTTGATATCCCCCCATTCCTCACATTAAGATACAAACACATGCTTCTATTAGTCAGTGGGTCTATTGGCTTACGTGGGCAGTTAGTGTGCATGTGGATTATTGAGTGCTACCTTTGCTCTTCAGCATCCACCCTCCGCCATGTTTCCACCCCTGTCCTTATATCATTATGCCAACCCTGCCCACCTCCCAGTCTTTGGTCGTTGCTGACAGAAGCCTGCCTCACCCCTTCTCTCACTGTGTAATCCAACTGTCTGACCCGCTCCTCCCTCCATCTCTCCCCTCCGTTCCATGCGACCCTTCGCGGCCCCCCCTCTGTATCTTTAACATCTCGGCCGCAAGCCTCATCAGATTTCCCTAAATCTCTTCCCGTCCCTCCACGTCTGCACGCTTCCCTTCTGTGATCCGGGTGACATTTCAACAGTCACGCCTGTCACGTTACGCGGAGGGGGGGCGCTGCCCTCCGATGCACAGCCCTGGAAACAGAGGGCGCATTAATATCTGAGCGTAATGCTCATACAAATGGTGAGGGGCTCTCATTAATGTACAGCGTTTTATTTGCAGCTTCGTGCACTGCGAGCGTGTTTCATTGAGTATGCAAGAGCAGAAAGAGGAGATGAGACAGGGGAAGCAGGAATGAAAGAGCATCTAATTACATGACAGACTTAGCCTCTGGATCTCTGTGATTGAATAGGTCGCCCTTTCCTGATATTACTCCACAAAGCTTTCATAATATGCTCCCTCCATCTCTCACGCCCGTCATTCTCCTCCACAGCTTGTGAAGCCTTTGCTGCAGTGTGTGTGTGTGTGTGTTGAGCCACTTTGGCCCCACCAACACCTTCAGTTCTGGCCTGTGCTTTGCGTTTAGGTCCTTTACCTCACTCACATTAGTCCTGAATATATAGAAACGGTGGATGAGACGAACCTCAGGTTGTCTCCCTTCTCCGAGGAAACGAAATGTTACACGCCTGCTGCTGTTGCCGTGCAGTGGATCTTACTTTTTCGGCCACTGGATAACAAGGCTGGCTCTGCTGGAGGAAGTCTCAGCTTTCTGCTCCGTCTGGCTAAAGAGACAGCGCCTCGGCTAGATCAGACTCTGTGGGCGTTCAGCTGCACTCTGCTGCTTCCCTCCAGAGAGATTCTTCAGTGTGTGTCGGTGGATGGTCTGGTGGGTGTACGCACCAAAGAGGCCCTCACATACATATGCATGTGTCAGTGCTTGGCCCCAGAGGAGGTCTGGATTGCAATTATTACAGGATTATAGCCTCAGGGAAACAGATACTTTGAAATGTTAAATATTTTCTTACATAAATGCATTATATATTCCAGAAGCAAACTTTTATTCCTTGACAGATGGATTATTTTTTCAAAAAAATGCACTTATGTGCGAATAATTGACAGCCCCTCAGTTTGATCTTGCTCTGAACGTCCCTGGGTGCAAAGCATCCAAACATCTGGCGTGTTCAGAAAGTGGGACATCAGGTGTCGAGTCTATACCCTGGTGTCTAACTGGGTCAATCCAAAGTGCTTGCAGAATTCTAATTTATATCTTGAGAGCGTCAGATTGTGGTGGATTTCATGTGTGAGCTGTGGAGGCTGCTGCAAACAAGTAAAAGCAGAAGCTTTTGCAAACAAGACATGTGATAAATGAGACTTTTGCACTTTCCCATCTACCATTGTCACTATCTGCTGTGAGATCCCGGCTCTGACATCATTACTAGTTTTCTGAGGAACCCGGGTCCTTTCTTTTATAAACAGACAGGCAGATTGGATCTAAGCCCAACAAGACCTCGCTGGGAGACTCATCGCGGTGCATTCGTTGTATAAAATATTGAGGTGACGGATCGGTCACGCGGGCGCGGGTCATTTCCGTGGAAACCTGTTGCCGGGAACGTCGCGTCACTCACGGCTCGTCAGTCTCTGCTGTTATTTTTCATCTATCTTTAGTTTCTTTTTCTTTTTTTTTTGCAGCAAGACGTGACATTTTCCAAACAGCCAGGTTTCAATAAAACACTCTGTATCTGCCACAGGAAGGGGGTGGGGGCTAAGTCTGGATAACAGCTAACCTTGTTTTTGTGACAAGGCAAGGAAGCTTTGCAGAATATGACAGGAACGATTGCATGAAGTGCCTCAGAGGAAGGCGTTTCATTTTTTTTTTTTCCTATTCACAGATTTCCCTGCATTCCTCGGCCTCTGCCACATCCCTGGCCTTTCCTCTCTTTTAACTCCATCACATTTTCTCATTTATTCCTTCCCTCTGGTAAGCTGTTAAAGTCAGCCTCACTCGTCTGGGATGAACATGCAGCCCTGCTGTCTATTCAGCAGCAACAGCAAAACAAACACTGCATTTGCCCTGCAAGCAGACATCAGTTTAGCCTGATCGTGAATTGGCAGTAATCGTCCAGACTGATGGTCAATCAAAAGCACATCACACGCTCTGAGCGAAAAGTAAATTAGAGTCTGCTCGCACCTTTGCAGTGTATGGACTGTGCAACAAAACTAAAGCCCAGAAAACTTCGAAACTGCTGTCGTTTCTGCAATTTATTTTCTAAGACCAGAGAAGATAAAAATGTTTTTCTGTACTGAAACTACAAAACACTGCGCCGGCTTTCTGGACCTTCTCTCCACCATTCCCCGGCTCACTGTGAGGAAATTTAGGGCTTCAGTGTAGCTTGTACCATTTTCTGTGCTTGGCTCGGTGTATATGTGGCCTGAGGTGCTTTGTGATGTGAGCTGCAGCAGCGAGGACTAAATCACTGCACTAACATTGTGTATACTGTGGTGCAGAGTGATGGTCATTCAACACACACTGTGTTTTTCTTTGACAGTTTATTCTGAATTATTCAGAATAGTTTCACATGTTCTGTATTTGCAGTTAAATAAAGAAACTGGAATCAATATTTTATACTAACTGTTAGTTATGCTATAATATAACTGTACAGGTGCATACTGACACATGGTGCTAAATAAAGTACAATTAGACTGCAGTGCACAGCAGCGGTACCTGCAGGTCTCTGAGCCTCTCGGTATGTACGCCTCTGCTCACACACATTTGTCAGGACCGTGGAGTGGAACTGACAGGAGACAGGTGTAGTGAAATAATATAACTCCAACTGACATCATGTTACACTGCCATATGTGGAATAAAGGCACTTTAACAAGTATCTCACTGAACCCAAAGAGAGTAAGAGCAAGCAAATGAAGAATTAAAGCGAAAGCCAACAGCTAAAGCTCTTTTCGCTTGTCACTCACATCGACTCACTAGACCACAGCTAAGCTCTGAAACAGCTGCAAACTGCTGACCCTCCGCTGCACCGCTGCTGAACTGTGGTGTAGTAACTGCAGGGCAACGTCGGCTTGAATTGAATAGTTTGAATATTGAGGTAATTATATTCCAGATTTGTGGACACTGTTACTTTGTGTCACCTTGTTTTCACCGATGCCAAGCTGTTAAAATTTACAGTCTCTCGGTTGTCAGATCTGTGATTTACTTCAACACAATTCCAGCATCTTAATACTGACCTTTTAAATGCTGTGTTGTGGCGCAGACACCCAAAGACACCTGCTTATCGCTGCAACACCAGCAGCATCTGCAGAATTTGAAGCTTTAGTATGAGAATGCATGCGTTTCCATTGTAAGTCCGCCGAGAACACTTACATTTGCAGCCATAACGCTTAATTTGCCACCCTTAATGCTACAATGTTGGCACACAAACAGTGTCTGGAGAGGAGCAGGATACTGCACACACACACTGTCCCAGTGCTTCCATTTGATTAAAGTCAGCTGTACCTGGTAGCCTTTGTTTGACTAACGTGCAGTGCAATCATAGACTATGTGTGTGAAAGAATCAAAGTTGCTTTAGGGTCTGAAAGGTGAAGCCAATATAAAGTATCTTAAACTTATATTTATAATGGCCAGCAGGGGGAGACTCCTCTGGTTTCAAGTCTAGTCTGTACAGAAATGCACCTGGTCTGTGGCAGTGAAATCTTTATGGCCTCAGTTGCTACTTCGAAGTCTTATTGAATACAACGTGATGGTGGCTACGCTGCGATTGTGGGCAGTTTGTAATCAGTACATGAAGCCTGCACGTTGATGTATGTGTCTCGTCTCTGACGTGGTATTTTTGTTTATTAAAGGCCAGCAGATGCACAGCAATCTGGACAATCTCATGTCAGTTGTCATTTCAACTAGATGCAAAGGTCATGACGCAAATCTCCATCAAGCTTCCTCTCATCCAAACTCCTTAAACTTGTTTCCATGTTCACTGATTTGGACTGGACACAGATCTGATGCAGACTGAAGGTTATCGAGCGATTCGCTCGACCTTTTTATATGAAAAAAAAGGCTGTATTTATGCACCAAATTGCCTTTTTTTTGCCTGCATGTGATGAGAAAGGCAGATTTTATTCCAGCAAAAGACCAACCTGACCGGGACATTACAGCCACGGCTTCAGCGGATCGGATGAATCAGATATGGTCACATTTGGAACGAAAGGGAGAAATGTCAGGTCTGAATCCAGAATAGCAATGAGCCTCGGAGTGTAGCTTATCCAAGATGGACCCAAAAGGACACAGACAAAGATCATGTAGGATAAGTTAGTGTGTCGGAAAACCTTTTTCTAACTTAACCTCCTTTTTATTTAACATCCCAGCAGCTCAACACAAAGTTCAGGAAACACTCCAGAGTATTGCTTGTTTAACGGATAGCACACTGTTGAAGTGAAGGGATTTGAGTTCCCCAGGAGTGCTCATTTAGTAGCTGAGTGATACAGCTGAGTATTTCCTGTGCCACCCACATGCACTTTCACTGAAAGACATGCTAGCATATCACTTATGTTCAAAAGCTGGTTTAGGGTAATAGCAATTGACTTGTACAGTGTGCATTAGTTGGCTAAACTGCTCTTAACAAGGGTGCTTGAGTAGCTTGAGTAATGCATTCCTTAAGTGGTGAATAGGTAAAGGAGGAAAGGTGAGACTCTTCAGGTTCTTTTCCTCTGTAGATGAGCTCATAGGAAGGGGTGAAGTGTGCGGTGAGCGATCACTGATGAAATACATCACTCCTGCAGACGGCCTGGCGCAGATCAAAGCCAATGGGCTGCTGGGAGGTTTCAAAGAGCAGCCGTCGTCTCATTACATCCACAGCTTTCATGTGAAAGGTTGATGAAACAAACTGTCTTTCGCCTGTCTTTCCATCACTCGCCAGGTGAGGACAATTACACTAATATGGCCTGTGAACTATGTTTTATTATTCAAAAAACATTCTTTCCATCACAAACAGCCACACTGAAATAAATCGTTGCACTGCTGC
This sequence comes from Apistogramma diplotaenia, assembly GCA_015052665.1. Classification (NCBI taxonomy): domain Eukaryota; kingdom Metazoa; phylum Chordata; class Actinopteri; order Cichliformes; family Cichlidae; genus Apistogramma; species Apistogramma diplotaenia. The sequence goes on along the minus strand of VOQJ01000089.1, from coordinate 22,910 downwards.
CTGAATTCAGCATTAAGGGAGACCGACACTCACTTTCATCCCTGTAATGAGATGGTATATCAAAATAAACATGGAGTGTTCATTTGAATGTGTGAGTGCAGCTATAATGTATTCAGCTCACCCACCAAAAACTCATGTAATGTCAAAGAGTGAAATGTCAATAAAACTAAATAATGCATATAAAATCAATCTTAATTCCACATTCAAATACCAGTTCTGACTCATAAAATAACACACCATAGGTGCACACTCCCACAACAGCAAACAAGCAG
>VOQJ01000089.1:7746-17746 GCA_015052665.1 Apistogramma diplotaenia | reverse complement strand
ACAGAGAATGAAAGGTAGAGATAAGGTGCTGGACAGCTATTTACTCTCATAAATATCGCTGCTATCTTTTGGAAAGAGTGCAGATTTCTCTGAAAAGCAGAATCAGAGAGGCGGGAGTAAAGGCGAGGGGGAGGGGCAACGGGAGAGAAGTAAAGGTGAGATGATGAGCCTTCACAGGATCACCCGGCTCAGCTTCAGTCTCTGTCACAGGCTTCTTACTCCTGCTTATTGTTGGCAGATTTCTGCAGATTGACGCACAAATTGCTGCAGTCAAATTTGCAACTACCTGTCAAGGTAATTCCTGCTGCGCTGAATCAAATTCGAGAAGAAGCTGAATCTATACAATAAAATGCTTAAAATCAGTTTTGTGGCAGTTGCTTTGTCAGTGTCATATGTTTTCTTCAGCTTTAGCTGCAGGGCTTCGTTTTCTGTGCTTGGAAAACTATATCAATTATGCTGCTACAGTCTCTTTTGGTCACAGAGGAGAGACAAATTAATTCCACTACCCTTTCCCACTGCCCGTGAATAAGCCAAGCTGCCTCAGAAAAACTAGGTAATGCATTTTTAAATCAACATAACAAGAATACTTTTATATTGAATCTGTCACCCAACTGCAAATTAAGGATGCTGATGTCTTGGCTAGAATTTTAAAAGCAAAGTGTTTTCCTACTAGAGCTTTGTTCTCGACTTTGTGACAAAAGCTTTGAATCAACATTTTTGACCAGTTTAGGAAAAATGACTCCTGAGAAGCAGAAGCACCCTCACGCCCAGTGATACGCTGCACATGCTAGGTGATACGCTGCACATGCTCGGTGAGACGCTGCACATGCTCGGTGATACGCTGCACATGCTCGGTGAGACGCTGCACATGCTCGGTGATACGCTGCACATGCTCGGTGATACGCTGCACATGCTCGGTGATACGCTGCACATGCTCGGTGATCTTAAAGAGCTGGAATTTAGTGACATTTGGAAAATCAGAACAAAGAAGTTTTCCACTACAACAACAATAACACCCAGAAGAGCAAAGAAAGAAATATGGTGACTGATTATTGCTAACAACAGCAACAGATGTGAATGGTTATGAGGTGATTTCTGTGTAACTTTGCACATTCTAATAACTTGCTGCACCTATTTGGTTGGCTGAAGAATTGTTGCACAGCTCTGAAGTTACTGTGGTGTCATTGAAACCTCAGTTTAACACATTTTCTGCTTCCATTTACAGACAGTGTGGTTTGCACAGAACACCTGAGCAGACGGCTGACAGACAGCTGCTGGCTGCAGCTTCCTGTCTGTGTGGGCTCTCAAACATCCACTTCACGGCAGCCTTAAGCGCTGCAGAAGAAGTGTATTTCTTTGGGCTTATGAAGAATTTTCTGCAAGTATAACTTGTCAGTGCACTTCAGAGTGGAAACAGACGGAAACACCTAAATGCATCCAAGCATTAAATGGGTCACATTATTTAACAATTAAGTGAAATTGCAAGATCCTTAAATTTGCCAGCAGCAGATTCCCTGATCACGACCTCAAATCCACCAGACTGTGAAAAAAACCTTTCAGTTTGAATTTAAACGAGAGATCACAGTTTTATTTAGGAGGAAGCACTTAAACCATCAGTCTGGTAACTGCTCATGAGCGCTGTCTTATAGTGAAAGCAAATATTCATTTCATTTATAGAATGGAGGGATATGAGAGGTTTGTTTTGTTGTTTTAGGATCAGCCTCTTTAATAGAGCGAGCATGTGGCACAGGAATGTCATCAGTTCTTTGCTGAATATGTTTGGACTGTATTGATTCCATCAGAATGATCAAAGGTCTGAAAAAGCATCTTAAAGCATATTCAGTTTTTAGGCAAAGAATATTTTATTTGTATTTATTTGTATTTATTTGTATATATTTTCAGTTCATCCCTTTCTGAGCTTTTCGTTACTGAATCTCCTTCCAAATGATGTGCTTCACATTTTGGACACGCTGCACTTTCAGCCGATTTCCCGAGGGCCCTAATTCTCCAAGAACTTGTCTTGATTTTAGTTGCATCACAGAATACGTCAATGCTGGGAAGAGAGGGTGGTGGAGGTGGGGGGGATTAGCAGGCCTGCCTGACTGCAACAGTTTCCAGGTCAGCAGCAACGACCCCGAGTTCTTCCGTTTCTGAGACGTCGCTTTTTCCTCCTGCAGGAAGACGAGCATCTCTCTCACTTACTTTCCCCAGTTAGGTTTCGTCAGTGTTTTAATTGGCACACGAGTGTGAAACAGAAACTCATACTGCACATTCCTGTTCTTCCCGTCTTTTTAGTGCTCTGCTGTGTTGTTAGTGCAATCAGACAGGTGCAAATAGTCCAACCTGCCAATGTCTGCTGCATTAAGGCCAAATCACAAACCGTGATGCAGGACAGCTACAGTCAGAAGAAGAATGATTTCCATCTGCTCTAATTTATACTTACCAGCATAGCTCTGATCTGGGACCGCTTTGCCCCCCCACAGCAGCAATAAATAAGTCAGATATGTCATGAGGGGGGGCATGAGGTGTTTTGCAAAGGAGCTTGCAGTTATGCAGTGACTGTAGTCTGGGTAAAGAGCTTAAATATTCAGCCAATTTGATGCATGGGAGGGTATCAGCTGAGCCATCAGCTGATATCAACATCAGCTGAGCTTGAGCTGAGCTAACACTATGCTCGAGTCGTGTACTTCGCCACTGATCTCCGACAGCTCAGCCAGTGTTTCTGAGGAACTCTCACAGAGCTGGAAATCAGAAAGCCAGGGTGGCAGACTGTGATGTGAACCTCATGGAAATGAACTCGCAGGAAGCCTGACTGCACTGCACTACATAACATGCATCCAAGCTCTTCTCAGCCCAGGCGCAGCTAACTCAGATTTATGCAGTAAAGTTAGCAGTTATGAACCAGAAAATGTGTTCGAAACTTTAATCAGCCGAGATTCTGTCACAATTGTCACATTTCTATTTAAAGGCGCTGCAGAGGCTCTTATGTTGCTTTCTCACTCTCTTGCCTTTCTTGTTAGTGTCTTTCACGGAGACTTGTTTACACCCACTAAATGCAGAGCCGACTGTCCAACATCATAAAGTAACATGCACGAGTTCTTCTTTGGGGCTCTTTTTCCTTTTAATGTGTCACATTAGGAGCATCGTCTGCACTGTCAGACCCACTGCTGCAAAGTGCAGCGAAAAACATTCCAAATTCCAGCAGAAATAAATCATATTTTCTGCTAATATCCCCCCCTTGAAAATACTTCAATAAAACAACAGGCAGACATCAGAACGCCTTTGATCTGAGGCATTTCATCTGTGTTCTGAATGTGCTGCATGCTTCCATATTCAGCGTCTGTGTTCGCGCTCTCACGGACTTCTGGGGTCATGCTGGGTTGTGTGTGTTTGCGCCCGTGTGGCGGCCTGTGCACACGTGCACGTGTGTGTTGGTCAGAGTGGGAAGAGTGGACCCACTGTGGTCAGTGGGAGTATTGACAGAAGGCTGTGTGCAGCCAATGTAAAATTCATGTACTGTGCTGCTTTTTACAAAAGAGTCGTGGAATGGAATCTGGGGGGAGATTATGGTGCAGCGCAGGGACAGAAGCAGGGGAAACAAGAGGAAAGAAAGGACAGGGAGGGAAAGATAGAGAGGAGGAAAAATGAATGTGACAAAGGAAAAAGGGACAGTGATTCCTGTGGGCTGTCAAAGAGGTGAACAAAGGGGGGACCCTGAACCTAACTGCAGCAGAACCATCTCCCAGAGAGAGAAAACACACCATATTCAAGCAGAGCTGCATTACAAGCTGATATGTTCAAGTTTTCCAAAAGATGGAATTTTATTCTCCATGAATTAGCCTGCCCTCCCGTACGAGGTGGCATAGGGGTTGTGTGGAGGCCCCACCCAGATGTGTTGGGTAGTCTGATGCTGGCTGTTGGGACAGGGAGTGTCACCTCTCTGGTGGGGAAGGATCCAGTGTCCTGGTTTTAGTCTGGAGTTGCCCTCGGTGACAGGGCGGGATGGATGTCCTTGTGGCCCTTTGGCTTGCTGACTGTTCATTGGTGTTTTCACTAGTTGACAAAAGAGTTGTTTCGCTGCAGCTGTGTGCCGGAGACCGGGTTCTGCCTCTGCACTGAACGACAGTACCCACCCTTCTTGAAGTCACTGGGTGGGCTGCTGGACAGTGACCGTTGTCCTACTGGGGGACGTCAGCGCTCACAGTGAGACTGGAGGGGCGTGACTGACACGTATGACCTGAGTGGACTTCTGAAGGCTCTGGATGTTGCAGGGCTGTCTTCTTTGACATCTCTGCAACATCATGTGGAGATCTGCAGCAAAGACGTACAAAAACCACTTTGCAATAAATGTTGGGTGCTTCATATACTTCTAGACATAGATTACTGCTTTGCTGTTAAAAAACCTCCCTTTCTCTACAAGGTAAGCTTGAAGGTAAAACTCCTTGCTGGGACCCAGTGGGCTCATTTGGTTGTTGTGTATTTCAGAAGCTTTTACAAGATATTCTACAAAATGATGAATAAAGCCATAGATAAATACGCGTGGATGCTGCGCTGGCTGCTGCTGATTATTGGAACTATACATCAACTCTGCCACCAGAATAATAGTTTGGGGGGAACCGGGAGCAGTGCATGTAGGTCTGTGCAGACGCAGATGCATTTGCAATTAATAAACATAATAACTTGTCATCATAATAACTTTTACACAAATTACTGCATCAAGCTGTAAAAAATAATAATTTGGGTAATTTCAGGACACTTAACACAATGACACATGCAGCAATATAAATAACTGACAATTACTTTGACTATTGTCTGTGTTGCATTTCTTCAGTTTAAATGATCACATTATTTTGTTTTCCTTTCAGAAGTTGGTGTATTAATTAGGTGTAGGTGACCTGATGGTCACATAACAGCTACATGAACATGAAATATCTATGAAACAAAGCAAGAAAACAGGAATCACTTTAAGTGTTTCTCACGACTGTGCAGTGGTGCAGGATTTCATGTGTGTGTGTGTGTGTGTGTGTGTGTGTGCAAAGACACATGCATCAGAGATTTTTTTTCTTACCAGAAAGTAACCAGGGAAACGGCCCTCAGTGAAAGCCAGCACCTACACCCCTAAGTCAGGATAAACCAGAGCAGACCGTGTGCTGAGTCCGAACATCACAGTATAAGATGGTGAGAAGAACCAGCGTGTCTGTAACCTACATCAAAGGCCAGGAAGTGGTGGACACCTTGTGCCAATCCAGAATCATGCAGGAATGTCTCTACCAGTGTCTGGAGCCCCACCAAGACCCAACAGAGACCAAGAGCGCTACCCGGTCCCCCCCAGGCTGCCCCCCAGAACACCGCATGAGCCGAGGGACATCGAACAAACGAAGCCCAAGGGTAGTCTTCATAAAGCTGAGGGTTTCTGCTCGGAGCTCAGAACCTGTAACAAATGCTTCTGAACAGATGTGATTGTGATTTGGAGTCGCTCGTTTGGATTCTGCTGCTGTCTGATCGCAGGTAAATAAATACCTGACATGTGTCCGGAGAAAGTGACAGCCTGAGATAAAGCCTGACAGCAGACGTCTGGGATCGCAGTAACATGCATAGACACATTTCCGACACTGACCTCGGCCAGCTTTGGGAACTGTCCCAAATTCAGGTGGAAAATCTGATCATATAATGTTCGGTGCTGCTGCAGCATCCGGTGAACTCGGTGGAGAGATGAAAGTACATGGAAAAACTCACAGAAATGATTATGCCAAAGCTGTTTTCCTGCTTGGCCCCTAAAGCTGCTGTGGTCTGCATACAGTGACACGGGAAGAGCTGATCCAAAACAGAAGGAAACGTTTTCATCCGCGGCCCCACCAGGATCACTAAATTATGCCTGAATTTCAGTACAATGCTTCATTGTGCTCATTGTTAAAAGAGGAGCTAGTTTCATGCACAGATGGTGCAGAGTCTCTGCACAGCAGCAGAACAATAAGGAGCCTTTTTGCATTTTAAATGTTAGCTCTAACAGCTCGTACAGCAATCAAATATTGACTTTGCTTCTCAGACCGATGAAACTACAATCATAACAAAAACACAAAAAGCAGCGAGAACATCGCACATTTTTTCTGATGTCTGCATGAAACAATATTCATATTTTCTCTCTTCTGAGTCTGTTTAAATGCAGCAGCTGAGAGCTTTTTAATTCTTACTCATAATGTCGTGTTTATGTGATTCTGCGCTGACAGCAGCCACAGTGAACCTTTTACATTTTTGCATGTTGACACATAAACAAAAGCAGGAAACCAAAAGTTTTTCTCATTTTATTGTTGATGACGCAGACTTCGCTGCCTGCTGCAGCAGCTCGCCTCCATCACAGCGTTCTGCAGCGAGGCCTCCTCCTCCTCCTCCTCCTCTGCAGCTCCTGTGTCACGTTAGCATTCTCCTGCTTCAGGAGTGCAGCGTAGAAAGCTTTGTTTGCTTCTTTCTGTACGGGCTTTACTCGCACAGGTTTCGTCTTTGAGCTGTTCAGTTTCAGAGCACAAAGCCTCTTTCTCATCCTTGTGTTTTGCAGTTTTCCACTTCGTCCGTAGCAATTTGAAGTTGCTGCTGCAGTTGGTCAATGAGCTTCTGCGGTTCCCCCCAGCACTGGCACTGTGACGGAGGGTCAGCGGCAGCTGTTAGCCCTGCAAAGCCCTGCAAAGTCTTAGAGGTTCGGGTGGGAGTAGCGCTGCTGTTGTGCTGCTGCAGCTTCTCGTTAGCATCATCCACTTTGGAAGTAAGGCGTTCTGGGATCCTGTCTGCTAGCATCAACCTGTTAGCAGAATCGATCCGCTCAGTTTGAGCTTCATTAAGCTCAAATTTGAGCTCATGAATGACCTTCAGGTAAAGCTTGGTTTCATCACTGAGCCCCTGTTCCAGCTGCTGCTTCAGGTCGCTGATCGTCTCATCCCGCGAGGCTTTTCTTCGCGTTTCTTTCAGGATGGTGTCAGACAGGTGCGGCTGAAACCGGGTCTCCTGCAGTTGGGCTCTGAGAGCAGCGTTCTCCTGCACCAGAGTTTGTCGCACGCTTGGTCGAAAGTTGGGCCTGCTGTGATGATTTGCAACAATATAAAAAGGACCTTTTAAAAAGGTGCAAAATGAACTGTGTACTTTTTTAAATCGACTGACTTCTAGACCCACTGAGCACTCAGACGTACCTGTAACTACACCTACAACCAAGCTCGCACTGATGTCTCTGGGCTGTGAAGAAGCCCGCCGGGCCCAGAGGGGACAAAGGGCGCTCCACCTGCACCACCACCATGCTGCTGATACGTGAGACAGATCAGTGTCAGACTGTATTAAATGTGATTCTTTTAAACTAAATGAGCAGTAAAACATTTAAAAAAACTTTTGTATGTTCTCGTATCTGTTTTGAACTTGTACAGCCTGAAACAGACTGCAACTGTATGCCTGTTTGTGAGGCTGTACCCATAACTCTACAAGATAACTACATTCACCCAGTAACCTGCTATGAAATCAATAGTCACCTGGTTATAACTGATAAATCTGGCTGTAGGTAATTTAATCTTCAGGACTGAAGCACATTGTAGAAGTGTTACTAGCTTGTGTTTCCTCAGCATTTCTGTCGGTGAAACATCACACTGGCTGCTATTTTTATAGCTGCATATGGCTACAGTATATAGATCATCATTTAAAAACAAGATGTATCTAGGCAGTGTGACGGTTTCCAGAGGAGAAGAAGGCCCGAAGGAACGACGCGGGAGGCGGAGAAAAACTGATGAGATGCAAAGTGACAACAGTGACATTTATGAAAGTCTTTAACTGACTGGACTCACCCTCAACAGTGTGACCAGAACATACTTTACACTAAATTGCCAAAAGTAGTTGCTCGTCTGCTTTCACACACATGAATAATATTCCTGATCCATAAGGTGATAACATGATGTCGGCCCCTGCTCTGCACCTGTAACAGCTTCCCCTCTTTGGCTTTGCTCAGGTTTAGAGTGTATATATGGGAAACTTTGCTCATTCTTCCAGAAGTGCATCTGTGAGGTCAGACTGATGTTGGCTGAGAAGGCCTGGCCATCCCGAAGGTGTTCTGTTGGGCTGAGGTCAGGAGGCCAGCCCAGCTCTTCCACACCAAACCGTCTCATCCATGTCTTCATGGAGCTGCTTTGTGCAGTCACGTTGGAACAGGAAATCCCCAAACTTCCAACAAAGTCGAGAGGTCTGCTGGTATGCTGGAGCATCAAGAGTTCCTCTCACTGGGGCAGAGCTCAGCTCCTGAACCCAAAAGTAGCTCAGAAGCTTCATAATGTGCCTGTCTCATCTCAGGGCTCACTGTACTGAGACGTCACCTGCATCTCCTGCTGACTGGCCTGTTTTTGCTTCTTATGTTCCGGTTCAGGCACAAAGAACTGCTTGTTTAAGCTTAGAAAGAAATTGTGCATGGAAGGAAATTAGCCACTTGTCAACAGTAACTCTGCACAATTCTGCAATAATGTTGCACAAAGTTACTGTATCACACTGAGACAGTAAAGCGACAGGATCAATCTCCTCCAGAGAATCAGCAGCTGCCTCTGAGCAGAGAACAAGTGAGAGAGGTGGGAGTGGATTTATGGGCCACACCACTCTTGTAATTAAGCCCCCCGCTGACAGATTGTGTTCTCCGAGTTTGCTGCACAGCGTGATGCTGTGGCTGTCCACGTACATGCAGCCCTTCCCTCTGTCCTCTCTGCGCTTATTGTGTTTACATGCTTGGCTTGATATCGTTGCATGCTTGTTGCGTAAGTAGCACTCGGTATGGGGTTTAACAGCTATGTTGTGTGATGTGATGCACATTTTTCTTTCATTTTGCGTCATGCAGAGATAAAAAAAGAAGCGCACATAACTGCTGTTTGAAGTGCAAAAGCTTTCAGCACAGGTGGAATCTTTCAAAATCCATCTTCTCGCAGACTCCTGTTGTCTTTATTCGCGCTTTAAGCTCCTTCAGCATCTGTACGCTTCTTACTGTACATGTGTACAGGTGGCTCGATGTGGGCTGCGGCTCATATGATGCCACATTTTCATCAACATGTGATGTCTCCTATTTCAAACTGTCTTCAGCTCCATCTCTCTCTCCATGGAAACCACCTCCACCCTCTTCGTTTTTCACAGTGTGACTTCCTAAGTGCATTGTGGGTTTTCTCTGTAGCCAATGGGGGGAGTTGTTCTGCTGCGTGAGCCTGTTTCCTGCCCCCCAGCTGACTGAATGCGCCTGCTTCATCCCGAGGTGGTAGATTGAGGCCGAGGCACAATGTGAGCTGATGCTTCTGATTTCCCTCGTTGTGCTGAGGCACAATGATACTTTATGTCGTTACCGTTTCAGAAATTTCCATCTCAATCAGAAAAACAGAGTCTGGCCTCACCTCTGGTTTAAATTCACTGGAAGTCACGAGTCTATTGAGGCTCCAAGAATACAGCCACACACTTCCCTCTTTGCACTTCTGCAGCAACACATGTTTCAGCACTTGAGAAAATATGTGTATAAAAGGTTTTTATATCAACATGCAAAGAAATTTGAAGAAACAGTCCTGCACATTCACTTTAGCAGAAACTTGTCACAGCTTAGGTGGGAATTCTCTTTCATTCCCAGCATATCCCGCCTGCTGTGTTAGGAGAAATGCATTCCTTCATGTCTGTATAGCAAGCAGAAATTAATAAACAGAATCTGAACCCACAACTCAAAACACTGGCTCAGAGACTCAGGACACCTACATTAGGACACTCTTACAATCCAATACTATTAAATCAAAATTACATTTTAAAATTTGAATTTTCCAAAGTTGTGCCTTCACAGACAAACAACATGTGAACTGCCCCCTACAGGCACCTGTACTGTAATGTCACTTCTTCACTGCCTTTTCCCAGGAAAAGCTGAGGGATTCTGCTCCCTACACCAACCCCCCCCCCCCCCCCCCCACAAAAAATTTCCCCCAAAAAAAAAAAAAAACATCACAAAAAAAAAAAAAAAAAATCT
>VOQJ01000087.1:0-10097 GCA_015052665.1 Apistogramma diplotaenia | reverse complement strand
TGTGTATATGTGTGTGTGTATGTATGTGTGTTTGTGTGTGTGTGTGTGTGTGTGTGTGTGTGTGTGTGTGTGTGTGTGTGTGTGTGTGTGTGTGTGTGTGTGTGTGTGTGTGTGTGTGTATATGTAATTGATAAAGCTGGATATAAGTTTAGCTTTGCCTGTGGTGTCCTCTCTGCCTTGATAGAGGATGTCTGTTTTAATGTCCTTGTCTGTAGCTGTAGGTTGTATGTGAATCCATTACAGAAATATCAATCAACAATTCTCATGTCCTTGGCTTGACACTGAATAGCAAACAAAAGCATCTATAAGCCTTTAGATTATTTTGTATGGATCCTGACCACCAGATGGCAGCAAATCGTTTTCCTGGTTCTTATCATTAAGGTTCCCACTTCACTGCTGAAGTCCTGAACGCTGTCCAAGAGATGTAAACTACTGTAAAATCCCAAAAATACTATTTTAACAAATGTAAATAGAGATTGAAAACTTATATCTGGCATATTAATAAGAATGTCGGCTGTATATGAACATCTGCAGGATCAGTTTGCGTCTCTATGCTTTTGTGTGGTTGTCTTGCTCGTTATTTTGTGATGAACTATAATCACAATGATATGAATTCTGGCATAAGTAACATTTTTATTATCAATAATGTTAGCATCATGTACACACTATAATATGGCTACTTTACTGCTCTGATTGACTAAACAGCAGCTGGTATGTTAAGCTACCATTAGGACTGCTCTCAGAACACATACTGTACTTTAATTTACGATGTGAAGTGCTTTGAGGTGACTGTCTTGATTTTTAGCACTATATAAATAAAATTGAATTGAATTGAACTAGAAGATGCCTAGTGCTCGCCCATAAGTAACTGCCTGATTATTGTGGTTTTCTCTCTGCGCTGCACTCTGAACCCCATTGTTTTCTGTGCCATGCGCTGCACAGTAATGGGTCCATGGGTCGATCTCAGGGGCTCAGTGAATTCCAGCATGGTACCCTGGTAGGATGCCATCTGTGTAATAAGTCCAGTCATGAAATTTTCTCACTACTAAATATTCCAGTCAGTTGTAACAAAGTAGAAGTGACTGGGAACAAGAGGAACTCCTCCAGGCAGTGGTGGGCCACGTAAAATCACAGGGTATGCTAAGACACGCAGGGCGCTGAGGTCAGTGGCTACAGACCTTCAAACTTCATGTGGTCTTCAGATTAGCTCAAGAACAGTGTGTAGACAGCTTCATGGAATGGGTCTCCATGGGCGAGCACCTTCATCCAAGCCTCACCTCACTAAGCACAGTGCAAAGCATCCCAGTGGTGTAAAACACACCACCACTGCACTCTAGAGCAGTGAAGTGTTCTCTGGAGTGACGAATCTGGAAGAATGCTCAAAAATTCCCAGGAACATTCTTTGTGGAAAGCCTTCCCAGAAGAGCTGAAGCTGTTACAGCTGCAAAAGGTGGGCCAACATCATATTGAATCCAATGGCTCAAGGAGGGGATATTACTCCAGTTCGTATGTGTGAAGGCAGACGAGCGCATGCTTTTGGCAACATTGTGTAGCGTAAATCTGGTAACACGTATTGAGTTGGGTCAAAATAATGTGCATGCAGTAGTGGAATGACAAGACTGAGTTTTCTGATAAAACAATTTATTGGCATCAGTCAAACTGCTGAGAGTAACTTTTCGAGTTTCTGCTGCCCAAATACAAAGTGCAGCCGTTTCTGATATTGCTAAAGCTGAGTAGAGCTAACAGTGAGGTGCAGAGACGTTTCAAAACACAGCGTGATGAAAAAGCTTTTTACAGTGAAATAAAACACGCAGCTCACACGTATATTAACATGAGCTCGCCTAACCTGTCCTCGGGTTTGTGCTTCGTAAAGTTTTTAAGCTCATTTATTTTCAGATTATAAACTGTCAAGTAAAATGGAAGGAAAGGCATTTCAAATGTACAACATCGAAGCACAGTCCGCTTTCCTGCCAGTTAAAGGAACAGTCCAACCTTTCGAAATCCTGCTGTTGAGATGAGAAAATGAATATATAATAAATAAATTCCAGTTTAGTATTTTACGTATCTCTGTGTGAGCAGTGATGTGAGGAAATGAAGAGTCACATAAATCCAGTCCAACCCCATTTAGGCCGTGATTTTAGGGATTTTCCTGTTACCTGCCCTGGTCAGTATATAAATCATTTAACCACAGAATGAAATTCTGTAGTAAAACACTTGTATGAAAATTATGGCCAAATTTTCCAAGGACCATAAAAAGATAAATAAGGACCATTTTTGCTTGAATAACATTAATTGATTTAATGAGACCAGCATGAACTTCAGGGAAGTCCGAGGTGTCTGCCCACCAGTCTACAGTTTGAGTAAACTAGCTGCCTTTGTCCAAGGTTGCTGTCACAGGGTTTCTGTGAGGGTTTAACCTCAGAATTACATTTGTGTGAGCCACATGTGGTAATTGTGAATGTGTGGCACTCAGTCGTCATATTAGCATAAAGGTTGCTTTTGAAATAAATCTAAAAACTATCAACACTAACAAATCATTAATGGTGACAGTTTTTCAGAGTAATGCCCTGAACGTATGATAGTACAGTTTAGATTTGTTGGAAGTTTCCCCAACTGTTTCCAGTCTTTATGCTAAGCTAAACACACCAAGTCCTGTCCAGTACAGCGGTCCAGTACAGCGGTCCAGTACAGCGGTCCAGTACAGCGGTCCAGTACAGCGAGTGTAAACCCACTCGTGGGTTTGCACCTCTGTACGAGACACACAGAGACGAACCAGTGTGAAAGAGCCTTCCCGATATTTCGGACTGTTCCTTTAAGTCATATGTACAGTAGCTGTGTGCTTCCCTGCAGCTCCGTGTTAATGCTAACAAGGTTTTTGTTTTTTCAGTGCATCTGATGAAAAGGAAAACAGTGCAAATGGCCTGTTGGAAAATCATCAAAGCCATTTTGAAGTTTCCTGCTGAGTTAAGGTGAGAGCGTCTGCTGTTTCCACTGCAGTCCGTTAGCTGAGAGTTTGGAGGCTAAATGCTGTTAGCTTGCATGTAGAAGGTTTTCTGATGACAGCAGGAAGCCGAACTGGCTCCAAGATGAAAACAGCCACGATCACCAAAGAGGGAATCACAATAAATATGCTGTTAGACATCTTAGATAAAGGAATATTTAATTGTTTTTCTACCTTATCTGCAAGACATTGAATGAATGTCTGATAAATACATGATGAATAGTCCTGAGGCAGCCAATCAGCGCCACAGGATGTCCAAAAATTTGAACCATGCTCCCCTCTGCCACCAGGGGGTAGCAAGCAGCCACAAGTGTTCTTGTTAGGACCCTAAGTGCACAGTATATTAGCATGCTAACATGTTTTAGCATCAAATCGTTACAATCCCAGCCACCGCAATGCTAGCGTTGAGCATCAGGCAGATAGACAACTAAAATAGATGTAGTATCACAGAGTTAATATTATTAAACATCAGATTTAGCATGCTAACATGTTCCATCAAGTTCCCAGTTCCCTTGCTTATCGTCGTATGTTGCTAGAATGTCAGGGGTAATAGCATGCCCAAAGAGTCGCATTATTCTTGTTAGCTTATGGTCAACAATTAATGACAATTAAGTTTAAAAAACAAAACAACAACTTTCTGGTTGTTAAAGCAACATGCCGAAACACAAAATCTTACTATCCTGCTTCATCTCTTTGTTATATGAACATTTAAAATGTAATTATTGGAATAAATACCTTGAGATCTACCATCTCATGTTGCAGGGTTTATGATGAATTGACAGATCTCCAGGGTGCCACTTGAGTATGGCCTGAGATGGTTTCTGTGCGTTTGTGTTTGGTTTTCAATTTTTTATAACATTTCTTTATACATTCATCCACTCACAAACACTGGGTGCTGCCCCTCGGCAGGCTTCCGAGAGTGGGAGCTTTACAAAACAAGGGTGAAATAGCTTGTTTTAGACACAGGATGGACTGAGGGGCTCCACAAAGGGCCAGTATAAGATAAGGAGTTTCTTGAACTGTGATGAAAGGCTAATCTGGTCAAGTCAAAGAAAATGAACTGGAAATGTGCAGCTCATGTCTAAAATAAAATGAGTTTACTTTGGTCCTGTTGGAACTGCTGGAACGAACTGTAATCGGACTGATTTTGGGCTCAACATACATAATGAAATTAGTGACGTATTCCTTGCTGTTGGTTTGTAACTGTTGATGGTGGCAGGAGTTAATCGAATGTGTAAAAAGTTTTTTCTGTTTCTTTTACAAATATTTTTAATCATGTACACAATCCAGGTCAGGGCCAGTAGGAGCCTGAGGTCTTGATATAAATATTCAAATATTCCATTATAAGTTATTCTTAGTCATGTTGTTCATTTGGGCTCTAGCGTTCAAACAGAGTGCGAGTCCTCTGCAGCTGCTCTACATAACACTGCACTTTCCCTTCAGCTTGTCGGCTCGCTTCTGTTTTCCCGACCGTTTCCCATCGATGCTCAGGGTCATGTCCCGCTTCTTTTCAAGGGCCAGCAGCTCCTGGAACAGTTCCTTGACATTGGTGTTTGTCTTGGCTGAGGTCTCCATGAAGGCACACTTCCAGGCGGTCGCCTGAGCCTCGCCCTCCTTCGTGTCCACTTCACGCTGGGCTGTTTCGTCGCTTTTGTTGCCCACAAGCATGATGGGAATGGATTCCATGCTGCCTTTGATGGCCAAAACCTAAATGGGCATGTGATAGCATCAGTTAGGACTATGAAACTATTAATCCTGAACATGACTTCTCGGGACATCCTGTATCTGTCGAGGACATTTTTACATTTTGTGTTTAGTGTTTATTGGGGGATTCGTGATAACAATGAAGTTAGAAAATCAAGGCTTCAGAAAAAGTGTTTAATGTGTAGTGCTGTAATCAAACTGGCGACTGTGACCTGTTGGTAGATGGGTTTGAGCTCCTCCAGTGATTGGCGACTGGTGATGGAGTATACCAGGATGAAGGCGTGGCCTCTGGAGATAGACAGACGCTGCATGGCGGGAAACTGGTGGCTTCCTGTTGTGTCGGTAATCTCTAGCGTGCAGACGCTCTTATCACAGCTGATCACCTGCAGGGACAACAGGCACTGATGTCAGGTATTAACAGTGGTGGGACTTATAGGAGGGATTTAAATCAGAGAATTTAGTCGCATATTTCTGCTGCTGCAATGTGGGAGGAAACATTCGCTGGAAGCAAGCTTCTAATGTCAGTTATGGCAAAAGGTTTTTAACTGCTATATTTATCCAGTTTTTCCTGTTTCTTATCTGAGATGCTTCAAATTTGGCAATAATTCAGAACTGATGGTCTTATTTTGCCCTATAAAATGTCTGTAAGCCTTATCTGCCCCACATATTTAAAAAAAGCACAAATATGGCACAAATATTTGTTAGCTTGTTCTTGGTTGGCATGATGCTGAGACTGTGCACAGTGTGCTACAGTATGGCGAACTACCCAAGCACCATCATTCCACTCAGCATGAGGGCTAACCTGCTCACTGTGTGGCATTTTTTTTGCAGAAACCCGAAACACAAGCACATTTCATTCATGGCATTCAGATATTTTACAGCCATACTTCCTGATCATGTGGGAAGGTGTGCAAGAGTCCCACCTGTCTGTAGGTGTCCTCCACTGTAGGGATGTAGGTGTCTCTGAAGGTGCCTTTCACAAATCGAAGCACCA
The DNA here is from genome assembly GCA_015052665.1 of Apistogramma diplotaenia. NCBI lineage: Eukaryota > Metazoa > Chordata > Actinopteri > Cichliformes > Cichlidae > Apistogramma > Apistogramma diplotaenia. The sequence continues at coordinate 4,398 of VOQJ01000087.1, read as the reverse complement.
GCGAGCTCTTCCCCACCCCGCCGGCTCCGAACACCACCACCCGGTAGTCATTACTCTGCTCGGGCATTCTGGCAGCTGGAGTTGGAGTTCACCTGCTGTTCTGGACCAACGATCTGTATGCTGTGGAAGACACAAGGTGACACAAGCTGGATTATTTTATGAGGTTGAATCAAAAAGAAAGGGTCTGCATGATGTCCTGCATGTCGCCTTATCGATTTCTTAACTTAATCGCCATAAACGTTGCATTCATTCATTTACAGTAAAGGGCCTGTCTAATGCGTATACAACTACTGTTTTCCTAGGTGTTCTTGAAGGTTGTGGGACACACATAAGAAGCACCTCTCAGCTCTGACTCCATCGTTAGAACACTTTACTTCATGACACCTTACAGCTCACCTACACCATGTTTTACAGATGGCACTTACTGCTGTACCTGTTGTCCTCTAAGCCTGCCACTTCTTTGTCCTCCACTTGTTTCCAGTTTCCTAATTTGTGTTACCTTTGGCATTTTTCATAGATTCAGCTAAAGAATTGGGAACAATTTACTTTTTTGTGACAAGCTGCTAGTAACAAAGTAACGAAAGATACCATTTAACACTGGTTCTTTGCTGGGTTGCCTGTTATGTGTAGACGCATCAGTTGAGTTTGGTGCTTTTTTGTGCTTGAATGATTCATATCAGTGTTGAGTAACTTCACACAGAAAAAAACATTCCTCTAAAAATGGTCAGCTACAACAACTGCTCTGAAAATGAGTGAATAAGCAGCTGATGCATTTTTCTTTGTGTTTTTCCTTCAATAACAAAAATAATCAGAATCACTTAAAACTGCAAAAATCTAAAGACTAATTTAATCACGGGACCACAGACAGACCCTGTCTCTCTGTCAGCATCACTCTCTGAGCTTTCTCACAGATGTGATGAATCAAAATGAATTTAAAAACAGGAGCAAAGGCCTCAGGGAGTTTCCAGGCATGCTAAGCGGTGACCCCCGCTGCCCCTCCACCCCTTCAGAATGACTAATGGGCAAAGATTACAGTTTTGCATCCCTTTAAAGAGGAGCACTGAAAACAAACCTCAGAGGAGGAAAGACAACAGCGATTCTAAACGTAGCTTCTCCTCCTCACCAACGTCACCACCTTCTTATCTCTGCCACAGATTCAGACCACCGACTAATCAGCAGCTCGTTAATCCATCAGCATGACGAGCATCACACAAGCACACACACCTGCCTCCTGGTAGCTTCCATTGTGCTTCTGGATGTAACCATGGCAGCTTCACAATGTACACTGTGTGTGTGTGTGTGTGTGTGTGTGCGTGTGTGCGTGTGTGTGTGTGTGAGAGAGAGAGTTGTCCAGTCACCGTGGTGACGGTAAACGGCGCTGCGAGAGGAGAGCAAACATGTCATCGGCACCAGTAGGGCCGTTGTCAAGGTAACCTGCCTGCCCACATCATTTGATGTCACTTCCTGCGTGGAGGCAGGCAGCAGGGAAAACACCTCCAACTGAAGCAGCAGCATCAGAGCTGCAGACACAGAATCTAAAATAAAACAAGCCGACGTGAGACCGGGAGATGAAATTCACTGCTGTCATTATCACCGTCATGACTGCACAGACCTGCTTTAAATGGAGAGGATGAAACATGAAAATGACTTTTATTTGTGCTTAAAAAGCTAATTCCACTCTGTTCAGCTCTCCATACAATCAGGAAAATCTAAACAGGACAAAACTCAAGCAATGTGGTGAATATCGTCAGTCAGCTCCTCCAGTCTGAGCTGATGGTTCCCCACTGGGGAAAAGTGGGTGCTCCCACTTGGTCAGTAGAGAGATGCTACCCCCCAAGCCAGTGAGTTCAAATAAGTTGGGATTTTGTTGATGATGGGAAGGTGGATCACAAATTGGACCAGTGCCATCTCAGAATCAATGGTGGTGGTGTTTCACTGCAGTGCCTTCGATTTACTAGTGCACCTACTTTCCAGCCCTCACCCGTGATCGAGACAATGGGTTCACAGATACAAGATGCTTAGATAAGTTTCAGCATAATGATTGATCTTAAGTACCATCTGAATATGAAACAATCCGCCAACTGTTTCATAATTGACACTTGGTCACAAGTGGACAAGCCAAGCTCCGGACTACTGCTGCTGCTGCTACAGGATGGGCTGGGAAATTAAAATGATACACTTTTGTTGGGTGTCATATTTCATAACTTTTAGACTAGATGGATTATATCATGTATAATTCAGCTTTTGTGAATATAAATTAGCAGACATGTTACTGTTGCAAAATTCCAATGATGGGATGTTTGCATCTAAGCAAAAAATGGGTCATTTTAGTTTCTTGGTGGTTTTCAAACAATATGGTGATGTCATAATATATCATGCGTAGGTGAGGTTTTGTGACTATAAATTAAATGTTACTTTAAACATACCATTTTAGCCTATTGCTAGGTGGTTTCTAAGGCAATATGATGACATCATTATAACGTGTGTACATATAGATAAGAGCCTTCAGGGGCCTAAGAGGCACCTCTGTGACAAGTTTATCTGCTCACGTCCTGATTATGTGAGAAGAGTTGGAAGCAAAAGAGACACTCAGAGAGATTTCATCTATTATATTAAGATTTTTAAGCTTTTTAGATTCTCCACGTTATCACCAGTGAGACTTCTGTAGGCTTTTTAACTTTTGTGGCCTATTTTTGGACGCTTTATTTGTTAATAATATAAAACATTTAATTATGATGCTTATATTTTTGGTTGCTTTTTCTGCCGAGCTCATTTTCAGCTTGTATATATTAATTAGCTTCCTTAAAGTTCATACTGATTGATCTGATGTGAGTATTTCTGATCACAGATCTGAACTAAATTATCATTTTTTCTGTAACTTCCATGATTTAAATTTCATGGGCTTCAGGGGAGGATTAAAACGAATCAGAGAGATGAAATTATTAACACGTTATGTAATTTTCCTTCTGTCTAAAATAAGAAGGTGTGACCTGAAAAAATAGCAGACATTTCTCACACACACAAACACACACTCACACACACCTGCTTTCATCACACTGACTCTCGGTCATTTCCTGCAGCGTAAACTATTAATTTAATTAAGTATTAAATTTAAATTTAAATGATGTTCTGGGAATTTCATTTGTGTCCCTACAAAGAGAAGCGTCACCACAATGTGACTGCATGAACTGATTTATGTCCCCACAAAATGAGTAATACAAGTACTCACACTTACACTGAGGCTGCGGCAGCTTCACACCTCCAGTTGAACTCCTCACATCATTCACACTCTGCTGAGAATCTGTGTTTAATATCCTGCAGTAAAGAGCTGAATGTGATTCAGGAATCCTAAATGTCGCCTCTTCTCAGAGATGAGTTGGAGTTGCTGTTAGATCTTTGAAATGCTGGTGGAGAATAACCACTGAATGACACTTAAACTGAAAGCGTTTGGGATGATTTTAACGCAAAAAATGCAAATTATTTTAAGTGGCACTTAATATCTGTCTGTTTTCATACATGACAAATCAAGAGTTTAGGATTTAAAAACAAAATTTCCTCTAAAGATTCCAAATATTTCATGGTTCTGCTTCTCAAATGTGACAATTTGCTGTTTTTCTATTATTCCATCGTCCTTTTTCTATTGTTTATCTAGTTTGGGTTGCAGGGACAGCAGTCTAAGTAAAGATTTCCCTATCCTCCTGCCACCTCCTCCAGCTCTTCTGGGGAAATACTGAGGCAATCCCAAGCCAGCCAAAGGGCATAATCACTGCAGCGTATCCTGGGTCTGCCGCTCAGGTCTCTTAGCAGGCAGGCATGAGGCATCCCATTCAAACCACCCAAGCTGGCTTCTCTCTTAGCAACAGGCCCAGGTTCACTTAAGTTTCCAATAATGCAGTCAGTGTAAATACAAGCAGTCATTAGAATCAAAAGCTCAGCATTCAGTCTGCTCCAAACGCTCTGTTTAAGAAGGGATGTCCCTCCCTATAGAATTCTATGATCCTTAACACCCCCCTGGGACCACCGAGCAAAGCTACAGTTCTTACCCCCCCCTCTGCAGCTTCTCTCCTCCTGTCCCCCCCCCCCCCCAAAACCCCAATCCCATTAAGACTGTCTGCTCCCAGTCCACCAAAAACCAAACCAAAAAGCTAAAAATTCACAGAGAAAGAAGAACAAAGCATCCTTAACTGCCCCAAACAGTAAAACAGTTAATTAGGTGATATTAGGTCTCTAGAAACCTTGTTACAGCTGGATGAATCAACATGCCTGAGTGACACCAACTGTGCAGCTGAATGCTCGAAGCTCAGGTCGAGGAGGAGGAGTAGCAGCAATCTTCCACTCCAGCTTATTACTCAACCAGACTCAGACAGGGTAGCACGGTGGCGTGGTGGTTAGCACTGC
>VOQJ01000060.1:13353-30300 GCA_015052665.1 Apistogramma diplotaenia | reverse complement strand
TATCTTTCTCTTATTCTCTCAGATGTGACTGACTGAGTGAGAGAGCGTGTGTGTGTGTGTGTGTGTGTGTGTGTGTGTGTGTGTGTGTGTGTGTGTGTGTGCGCGTGTGTGTGCGTGCCACATGTGTTGTTTAGAGCCTGTGTGTCCCAGTGTCGGTGGCCAGGCAGAGTGTGGGTGTAAGGTACATGGTGCTCAGGTTACTCATTTCTCTCTGGCACAGGACCTGCTCCCTGTCTCACACTTTAGCCAAAGAGAGAAGCCGTGCACAGAGGCAAGCAGGGGGACTATTTATAGATCACTTCTGGCCTACTTGGCAACAGGAAGGAGATGAAGACAAGGAAAGGAACTATGGAGGCCAATGAGGAACAAAATAGTAACTGGAACGTCCAACTAGAGCAAAGTCACTTCTGTTGCTGTGGCTGAAGTTTAAGATCCACTTTGTCACGCTGCAGACAGTCTAAAAGTTTTCTCTGGACCTCAACATACAATGGTAGTCATTCCTAACTAGTTTGTAAGGGTTTTCTCTCACTTGTGAAACACACTGGTAGATACAATACAATATTGAGTCTACTTGCTAGAGTAAATACTAGTGTTGCTCAAGTCTGCTGTGTAATGACTCAACTCCTCCATGTAAGAGCGCCATAGAGATACCCAGTCTGTGTGTGTTTGTCTCGATCAGTCATGAGGTGTTCATTGTGCTCCCCAATCATCATTTGGTTCTCACTTTTCTGCTTGGAATAACTGTGCATTATACATCTTACAGTATGTGCACACGCTCATGTCAAGAGTAGTCCTGCAAGAAGAAGCTGTTAATAGTTCTGTACTCTGTGATGCATTAATACCAGTTCTGTTCCAATGACAAACTGGGGAAGCGATCCCCAAACCTTGGTATGTGCCAGTAACCCAACAGGTTTAAATGAGGAGATGACTTCATCTGCTGTGTTTGTGCTACAGTCCCATTTAGACTGTAATTATACAGCAAACTGCTAAGGCCTTATAGGGAAGTCAGCTTTGAGGTACTGCACATTAATCTGCTGCAGGAATTTAGTCTTCATGCCATAACTTATGCACAAGGAAGCAAGGAATTATGTAGGTGGACATATGCTTCTAGAAAACTCAGTGTGTCTCATGTGTTTTCCCCCTTCAGTCACCACTGATGTCAAAAGTGACCATGCCAGACAAATGTGAAGTGGACTGATGCTGAGGTGTGATTACACCAGTTTTAGTGAATCTAAACTAGTTCTCATGCTTTTAAATGCACTCCGTCAAATTGTACCTCTGTTTCCTTTTTAAATATGTTTTCTTATGTTTAAAGTCAACTTACCAGTCAGATTGGGAAAAGCAATTTTAGAATATCTTCTCTATACCCAAAGAAAATGCTACAGAGCCATAGGGTATGACAAATTTAGGCTTTAACCACAAAGGAAGTGTTTAATCAATTCATAATGCTGATTATGAACTGCAGACACACCGCAGTGTGAGAGACTGAAGTCAGAAAAAGGATTCCTCCCCGTCATTGCTGCTAAAAGTGGTTCTTCAGGCTGTTGAGTCAGGGGGAGAACTTAGTTGTTCTGGGACTGCACTGTGAAAACATGAGACTCTATGCAGTCTGTATAACTCTATATAACTGTGTCTCTGAAGCCAGAGAGACAGAAACCCCATAACCTTGACACATAAAACAAATGTTTTTTTTATGAATGTTTGAACCAACTCTTTCAAAATCAAATCACAAACCATTTGCATCTATTTTATAATTTCTAATCGAAATGATTTTCCAACATGCCTACTTGTGGTAACATAACCAATGTGATATGTAGCCACAGTGAGCCTTTATTCTACACTAGTGTTTTTCTATGTTTAAGTTGACACAGCTGGTGGGCAGGATGTCAGCTTCAGGCCCCCGTGTCTGTTTGTAATTCTCCCCTAAGAGAGCAGCTTTCCTTTGCTATAAATAGCCGCCCTGCGTGTGTGTGTGATTGTGTGTGTGTTTTTTGTATATGTATGTCCACACGTGTGTGGGGGGCCCACCTCTCCACTGTGTGCCCAGAGAGAATAATGTCCTTCCATGCACCATTTACAATGCTTTGAAAAAGTATTTGCCCCCTTCCTGATTTCTTTTAGGCAGTGACTCACGGAGAGCTGGACTAGGCCGTAGAAGGTTTTCAACCCTTCAGCAGAACCAGTATCTGCTCCTTTGTGCAGGGAAGAACAGGGTGAGCCCTGCTAGAGCTACAAAATGACCTCCAGCAGACCACTGGTGTGAATGCCTCTGACCAAACAATCAGAAATAGACTTCATGAAGGCAGCCTGGAGCCCGAATGGCATTTGCCATAGATGAGGTCACATGTGTGTCACATGTGCTCAGGTTCACCCTGAGCACATGTGACAGACGTGAAAGTGTCTGGAGAGATCTGGGAGAACATGCTGCCTGTAACATCATTCAGCAGCATCTGTTTGCTGGTGGGTCAGTGATGTTCTGGGGAGGCATATCCATGGAAGGAAGCACAGAGAGGCTAGGCAATGACACTCATTAGGTATTGGGATGAAATCCTTGGACCCACTGTCAGACCCTACGCTGGTGAAGTGCGTCCTGGGTTCCTCCTGGTGCACACCAATGCCCACTCTCATTCAAAGTGCTCCTTTAATTTGTTTTGAGCAGGGTGTATGGTTGTAATGATTATGATTGTGGCTACTATTATATACAGTATATACGAAAAATTTGAATTAAAATACTAAAGTCAAAATATAAATACAATAAAATAAAATACTAATATAATAAAATAAAATACAATATACATCAAACTATACTTGAGTCTTGAGTAACTGATAGAAGGTGCAATGAGCAGAAGGGTAGAAACTGACCCTCCACAGTATAGTGCAGGGATGTTGACATTGAAAGTCCACAGATGGGGGTGGGGGTGGGGGGGTTGTCCACAGATATGGGTGTGTAGCAGTATCACAGACTGTGTGTTTTGCTGAACTGTGACGAGTTGAACAGTCTCACAGCTTGATGGAAAAGGATTTCCTGAGTCTGTCCGTGGAGCAGGGTAGTGACAGCAGTCTGTTGCTGAATGAGCTCCTCTGCTTTGAGATGGTGATGTGCAGTGGGTGGTGAACATTGTCCATGAACCTTTTAGAATCAAGGTCAGCACTATCAAATCTATCAAACATAAAAGTACTGAAGACAAAACAAAATATTCTGGTAACTCAGGAAATCTATCATGTGGAATAAATGACTCAGTGAAGTGTTTAGTATAAAGCTACTGTTTAAAAGACATCTAAATTTAAACAAGCTGAGATGAGTAAAAGCACACAGGCTTCCCAAAATTTGTTATCTAAATCCATATTTTGCCTCTAGTGATGTTGGACAGATGCCTGGCAAAGAAACTGTAGACACTGCAGAACACAGAATCTTTAAATATGATCATTAAAAAAAGTGCAGTGAAACAAAAAAACATTTTTAGAATTTAAATGTGCTTAAAATTAGAACCACCTGCCAGTTTTCTATAAAACTCACTTAAGCAGTTATTTTGACACCCCCCAAATGAAGGATTAGAGTCTCTCTAGAGGTGATCTAGTGAAAGGATAAATGGACATCATGAAACGGACCTGATCTGTGGGACGGGAGGCAATATCATGGTCGAATCTCTTTTATGCATTAAAACAAAGACTCTAGTTGATGTTGATTTGGTATTCATGACTGGAGACTTTAAACACGAAAACAACGTGACTTTATTCTTGTAAATTCACATTTACATGTTTTTAGAGGCTGTAATCTCAACGAAGCCAACACATTTGTTGCTTTACAGCTAAGTGTTAGTTTAAAGTCTACCAATGCACAGTTAATAGGTTTGTAAATGTTTTATTTCAGTACATGGTATTCCTGTGACATTAGTTAGCTCATTAATCATTTCAAAACAGCCTCCATATTCAAATAAAAAGAAAAGAGAAGGAAAGAAAAATACTGGTTTAGATTATCTTGATATTAAGAGCCCAGCCTTTGCTTTCAAAACATCACTTCCAGCTTTTCTGTTTTGATTTATGATAGTAACCATGTTAATCAAACTGGCCACCAGGCTGCAAAAGTTTCTAGTACTATAGAAATGACCCAGCTTTTCATGATTACTGTTTTTTTTATTGTTAGAATATAAAAAGTGAGGTAGATGATCAAAATTTCATCGACTGTCTTGAAACCAAGTTGGGATTTGCTTGAGACTTAAAGTTTAAGAAGACTTGCTTGTGACTTAGTCCCTCCTCTGCTGTCAGACTGGTCAAACTTGCATACTTGTACTTTGAGGGGTTACAGCATTTTATTGTCCAGTGCAGCATAAGCAGTCATTAGGATGCTGTTCTTACAATCTTTCCAACTTTTCCAACATCTTTCCTGCCTTCTTTTCCCTTTTTATCTTTCTTTCCTTACCTCTTTTTTTCCCTCTTGCCCCACGGCTCAGTCGGTGATTTGTGTTTATAGCTCTTCAGAGAAACGAGGGGTGGTGTGTGTAATGGGTTTCCTTTCTTCTCCACGTTTTGCCCTATTCCTTGTCTCCCATGCATAAAATTGCTGCTCACGTTCATACACATACGCCCACACACATAAACAGTAGGCTTGTTTTATCTCAACAGTTTCCTGTAGATAAATCCAAGAGGGCATTCTGGATTTGTGAGAGGAAAGCAATGTGTCAGAGGGAGAGAAGCTCCGTGTGACTTTCTGATGGCAGGATTCTCTGATCTATGTAACTGTTATTTATTTCTGTGGTGTCTTCCTGTTTCTCTGCAGACGAGTATAAAGGAGGGATTGCTGTTGAAACAAACTAGCTCATTCCAGAGGTGGAAAAAGCGCTATTTCAAACTGAGAGGACGAACTCTCTATTACGCCAAAGATGCCAAGGTAGGTTAACTCTGTGTTTCCTCGTGTGACACACATACAGTAAAAGCCATAGGTGATGCATGAGCTTAATTGCTTTTACTGTTTATCTTCAGTTTCTATCCTCTAATGCCACAAATGACTGAGAAAAAGCACGTTATTAATAAGAAAACAGTGTCCTTATTCATTTTCTTAAGGAACCACAGATAGGACGATTAAGACCCCTCTCGTGTCTGTACGGTAAATATGGATCTCGAGCTTGTAACTGCTTAACTTAGCTTAGCATAAAAGCTGCATATAGGAAACAGTTGTCTCTGTCCTCATACCTCGTTTGTTTAGCCTGTAGAAAAATCAAAAGATAAAAAAGTCATGTTGCTGCTTTAAAGGCGCTTACGGACCATACTGTCTTTTGGCTTGGACCAGTCAATCAGTCAGTCGAGCCTTTTTTCTATAGCAACTTTCATGCAGGTTATTACAGTTCAAAGCATTTCATGGACAACTGACAACTGATAACAAGGCAGATCCAAATGTTAATACATTTATATTAGCCTACAACTAAAATAAGAATATTAATAACACATCAAATATTAATACATTAATTAATAATACATTAAAAGAACAAAGTATCATAAATGACATTAAAATATACAATAACTAGGTTATAGTTCATTAATAAAATGGAACTGACAGGCAGGCAGCATTTAAAACGGATACAATATATCATCTGTATCATCTAAACGTGCTGACTGCATATTTCTGAATGGGACCAGTAACATCCTGGAGCCTCTGCTGGTTGCTTAGCAAGCAGTTCTACCCTGGTTATACAGTATGTTTAATTACTGAGTTTTATGAGGTTTATTTTATTACCTTTGGACAGAGCCAGGATAGCAGCTTTCAATCTGTTTTCAGTCTTTATGCTAAGCTAAGCTAGCTGTTACGTCATAGAGAGTGATACTCGAACTCTCTGTTGAAGTTCTCCTTTTATTTCCACCCCCCCACTTATTTTACCATTTTTTTCTCTACTTTGAACCACTTAAATTAATTTACCATTTCTGTGTTGAATTTTCCTCTTTACCTTTATCTTTATTTCATTTTACGGACATCTTTTATTTTTTAACTTATGATGTTCTGACTCTTGTTGACATTTTTTCTCCATTTTGCTTCTAACCTAACCTCCCCGGTCTATAACATGTGGGCGTGTGTGTGTGTGTGTGTGTGTGCACCTCTGTGTGTATGCGTTTGTCTGCACTCGCACTAGTCTGGCAGTGCCTTGGCACGCTGGCAGGAACGGGCGCTACGCAGAGTGTCCAGGAGTCGCGTGTGCTGGCGAGTTCTGTCCGTGTGCTGGACGGGCGCACGACGCTCCCCCCCACCTCTGGGTGCCAGCGGATCTGAGGAAGGCCTAGTGAGAATTCGGGTCAGCACAGCACAGCCAGGGGCCAGACCACCAGGACAGCTTAACCACTTACCAGTACAAAACAGCGCTGCATTCATGCCATATGGGTTTACTGCCTCAAGATGGGTCGAATATCCTCTAATATCCAACAGTTTTTTGAGTCAAATTTTTAGTGATGCAAAATAATTTGGGAGGGTTGCAATGGCAGAGCTCACTCTATATGACATGAATGTGCTTTATATAAGTGCAGGTTGGGCTGCATAGACTGTAAAGCCACACTGAGATCAGTGTAGCCTGTTAAACTAAGTCATCTTCAGTGAGGAGTGTGGCTTTCATTGCTTCAGTGTGTGTTGTTTGTCATGTCTTGAATCTCGTATTGGCTGTGCTAGAAGAAGGAACAAAAAACAGTAACTTAAAGGTGACCTGGTATGCATTTACTTATGTTCTATGGAAAGTAAAAATTGCGCAAAACATTTATTTATATAGCATTTTTCAAGATAAATATGACAAAATGTTTCACAACCAAGATACTAAAAACATGATGACAAAATGTTACTCAAACACACATTTAAAATGATGAGTTTTAGCTGCTTTTTAAGAGAATTAGAAAGATCTCAAACTCAGAAGTTCCAGACTCTAGGACTTACTCCTCCAAAAGCTCTGTCATCTTTAGTTCTCAGCCTCAGGGTCCTGGGTTATGTTTAGGGCTAAATGCTTGCTGAGAAAGATGAAACTGATGAAACTTCTGGTAAAGAGGTCAGAGTCACCATCAAATATTCATGTTAAAATCACCAGCTATAACTAGTCTGGACAACCTCATAGAATCCCTTTTAAGAACAAACTAATGATGGAAGTATAATCTGAGTCATGTTGCCCGATTTTGCTAAGAAAAAAAAAAACCTAAATTCTTTAATGGTATTAAACTATTTAACAAGCAGGTTGCTCAGGAAAGTAGTAGACCTATTTTGAGCAGAAACCACCCGAGTTGGAGGGCATAAGAACTGAAGGTTTGATCCATTATGTTCGTAAATTTTCTCACAAAGGAGATAGAAGGCATAGCATTGGGACTGTCTGCAATAACACTGCTGAGGCAAGAAGACCTCATAAATCCAGCCCTGTGTATCCAAGCAGGCATGAGGAAGGACAGTCACCTCCATAGAAAGTGCATGAGCACAGCTAATGAGAAATGCTCAACATTGCTTACTAGGCACTCCACGCTCCCACAACTATCCGGGCGTCACCTAGACTCCTGCTTTTATACCTGTCCTCTGGGGTTCAGCTATGGATGCCACATGACGATCCAGGAGGACGATCTTAATCCATCATGGATAATCCGATAGATAAAAGCATCAGGTTACCATAAACATCTGAGACATCACTGAACCGCATAAACATGTTGCATGTTCTCCCCATGTCTGGATTTATCTGGGTACTCCAGTTTCCTCCCACAGTCCAAAGACATCTAGTAAGTAGGGTTAGGTTAATTGGTGATTCTAAATTGCCCATGTGAGTGTGAATGGTTGTCTGTCTGTGATAGACTGACAACATGTCCAGAGTTTACCCTGCCTCTTGCCCTGTGACAGCTGGGATATATTCCAGTGACCTTGAATTCGATAAGTGCCTTTTGATGCATTTTAATGGAATTCTCTGAGTGTTGCACCCCTACTTTTTGTAAATGAAGAGTGCTACCCAAGTGTATTAGCATTAGCTGATAACTCAGCACTCCACCCTCTGATCTATCAGATTTCAGATGCAGAGTCCAAAAACCAATGGGTGATGTCACAGTGGCTACTTCCATCTTCTTAATACACTGTATTGGCAGAAGTATTTGCTTGTCTGCCATCACACACATATGAGCTTGAGTAACCTCCCATTTTTAATCCAGTTTATTATGATGTTGGCCCACCCATTTGAGCTAAAACAGCTTCAACTCTTCTTGGAAGGCTTTCCTCAAGGTTTCGGAGTGTGTTATTTGACCATTCTTCCAGAAGCGCATTTGTGAGGTCAGACACCTTGGTATGTTGGATGAGGAGGCCTGCCTCTTACTCTCCACTCTAATTCATCCCAAAGGTGCTCTATCAGATTGAGATCAGGACTCTGTGCAGGCCAGTCAAGTTCTTCCACACCAAACTGTCTCATCCATGTCTTTATGGACCTGCTTTGTGCACTGGTGTGTAGTCATGTTGGAACAAGAAACCCAAACTGTTCCCACAGTTGAAAGCATGAAGTTCTCCAAAATGTCTTGGTATGCTGAACCATTAAGAGTTCCTTTCATTGGAACTAAGGGGCCAATATTTAGTAGTGAGAAAATTGTTGCACAGGTAGCATCCTATCATGGTACTATGCTAGAATTTACTGAGCTCCTGAGAGCGACACATTCTTTCACTAATGCTTGTAGTAGCAGTCTGCATGCCTAGGTACTAGAAAGTTGGATGGTTGAGTCAATATGGCAATACAGTGTATTTCTAGAGCCATATGTTTCACCCCTCTGTTTAATAGTGCATTCCAGATTAAGTCGGAAGTTGGAATTTCCAAGCTCGGATTTCCAACTTAGAACTCGGAGCAACCCTACAAACCAGAGTTAATAATCAGCAATGAACATAAATGGTACTAAAATTGTAAAACGTTTAATCGGTACTGCCCCTGTGTATTTCACTACATAAGCTCTGGACAGACTGCTGACCATGTTTGGTCCATGAGCCTGCTGCAACATGCACATCAAGTGGCATAAACATTCTGTTTAGTTGGCTCAAAGGGAGGAGGAAGGGAGGCTAAAAAACATTTGTTTCAAACACAATATGAACTGAGCATCAAGGCCCAGTCTAAAATGAATAAGAATTACTTTAAAAAGTGAGTCCAAGAATATGAACATGGAGTTAGAAGTAAGCATAACAGGTTCCCTTTAAATAACCAAAGTGTTAAAATTGAGCAAGTTCTTTGTGTCACGGCCAGACAGATATGTTCTTACCTATTAACAAGTGCTCATTGTTCCCTACATGTCCATCACTACACTGGTGTTTCCAAGGTGCCTGGCTGGCTGTGCTGCCCTGTGCTTAAGAAGCCTGACCTCCTCATTGATCCATGCGGGAGGCCACATCTCAGCACCACAGTTCGTCAAACAAGCTATGCTCCTCTCCTTGGATGGCTTAGTGAATGGGGCCCAGAGGGCACCAGAGCCTCTGTATGAAGTGAACTCACACAGAGAATTGCCACCAAGATAGGGAAAGAATACCAAGTGCAAAAAAAATTGTCCCAAAAAAGACACAAAAACAAAACAACAACAACAGATGCAGAATTGCCACAAAGGGAGGCAAAATGCTAGTCATAACTTTTTGCTTTGTTTCCTAGAAAAGTGATGCATTGTCTCAGTCCTGATTTGAAGACAGAAAACAGTCCGTTAAAGTTAACTGTCAGAGATAGATTTAAGGATTGTGTGCCAGTTTAAGCAAGCAGTTGTGAAACAGTAAAACATTGTAGTCATCACATGGCCTGCATGAAAAGCACAGGGCACAGGGATTGGAGGTGGAAGGAAAGGAGGCTTGTTGAAGCTGCTGAGATGCTGCCACTGAGCTAAGATCTGGATCTATGGGTAACAGAGGGTCTGGATGCTCGCCTTTGTCCACCATTCACTGTCAGCTTTCATTACAGCTTCCCTCAAGACAGTTAAGTACATAAGGTTGTGTGTGTGCGTTAGCATGTGTATTAGGATGGTAGTGAATGTGAGAGGAAGGAAAGAGTGTGTCAACAAAACTGCCGAAAGTTATCACACACTTCTACACACATAAGGCACACACACGTGATGAAAAGGGAGAGCAGCCAAGAGTGCTGTGACAGGGGGACAGTATTTGTGTTGGCATGCCATTCATACTTAGGCCCTCATGGTAGCCACTCCAGACATGCACATGCACACATTCACATGCATTTGTAGGCATATGTGTAAATGCTGTCACACAGGCACCCACACAGCAAGACTTGGCTGGCTAGCCTCTCCAGCCAGGCCTGTGGAGAGTGTTATTAGCTGGGCATTCCCACTGACAGCTGCAGCAAGCAGCTCCTCCCACAAACACACAGACACACACACAAACACAGAGTCAAGAGGGCATTCCTTCGACGCCATTGGTTTTTGGCCTGTGGCTCTTTAAGCGCTCAGCTGCACGCCTTACACATCACAGCTCTGTTAGAATATCATGTTCCTGTTTTCGGACTCTGGCTCTCCTCTCGTCTGGCTCCAGCTCTTCTACCACATAGTAATTCAATAAAGCATATTAGCATCCACTGCTGTGTCATTCATGCTATTTTCATTTAGGTAGAGAGAAGGAAACACTGGAGGGAAAGCCTCACTACACTGTAGGATTATAGTGTAGCTCTGCTGTGGTGATGTGCCTTTCCTGGCACAAACTGAGTTATCTTCACGAGTCCCAGAAAAAGTGGGCTCATTGTTTGACCAGAAGGTTTCTGAGCCATCACTTTTTGTGCTCTGGTCCACCCATTCTAATAAAATGCAATAAAATAACAGTTTTTAAAATGTGCACAATCACTAACATGAACCAACTTAAGAACTTATTAGTTTACAAGTTCCTGCTCCAAAGTTTGCCTTCAAACTTTGAAACCACCAAAGTAACAAATACAACCATACCGCTGATATCTTTGCCATGTTTCCAGTTAGTACACAGCGATCTCTATTCCGAGTAAACGCTCAGTAAAAGGAAGCTGTTGCCCTAAAAGTGTTTTTCACAGGTAGTCTGCCAAAAAATAATGGATCAGTCCTGAATGGCTGCTGATGTAGTGCTTTGCACCTTGGTGGTAGTTCAGGAAATGAGAATTAGTTGAGAAAATATCGATCAAACAGTCAACTAGTCCATCCCAAGAGTAGTTTAGGAAAGAGAGCTCTATCAGACAAAGATATATTTTCCTGCAGTAGACATGAACTGCAATATAATACATTCGTTTTCAAGTGCAATGTAACAACCAAGTGTTGCTAAACCACTGGTGTTCAGTGTGATTAATCAGCAGATCTATATGCTGTGCAGTTTTCAAGGAAGTTTGCTAAAACAATGAGTAAGAAATTATAATACTCCCAATCGTTTTTCTATTATAGTGGACATGAAAGTAATCTTATAGGCATTTATAGGCAATTTAATTTCAAGATGAGATGGATAGAAACCGCTTTTATTGAGTGGAAAGTATTTAGGTTGGTTGTTTAGATGTCTTGAGGGTGTTAATGACAGTATCTTCCATGAAGTCAGATCCTAAATTCCTGTCATAAAAACAGCTCATGCGATGGTCTGTTGTGTTTATTTAGCCATAACATAATGACCAACACATGTCATGCAGGACATCAAAAGTTGATGGGATTACTCATCTGCTGTTTCCATTATTTTTGCTAAACTCAGCAATGCCCTGAGATTCACCTTTTACACTTACAGTAAATATGTGTATATTTGTCAGCTTTGGAGTATTTTGGAAGTTTAGGATCACAGCTTATAGCTCCTCATAACATGCCAAAAATAGAATGCAGAATAAGACATAAGATTTTAACTTTCATTATTCGAAAGCAAGTTTGTCCTTTTTTTTTTTTGCCATGACTTTTGCAGTTGCTTCCATTTTACACAAAAAACTTTCACTTATTTATTTTAGGTCTGCTTTGCTGTGGCCATGAAAAGACATTTTCCTCACAGCTGCTCACCGCTGTCTTCATGATGTAGTACACAAGTAACAATAAGCTAAGTTCAGCCTTGTGTGTGTGTCCAAAAACTCATTCTCTCATTCTTTTCTGTGCCTTTTATCTCTCTGTCCTACTCCTTGGATCTTTCTCTTCTCCACCACACCTCCTCTTCTTCAGTCCCTTATCTTTGATGAAGTGGACCTATCAGATGCCAGTGTTGCAGAGTCAAGCACCAAGAATGTCAACAACAGCTTCACAGTAAGTTTTGACAGACCCTCACACATACACACACATGCTCTTCACACACTGACACTCTGGGTTACAGGGCCGAAGCACGAGTTGAGCAGTGAGACTGATTCACACTGATTAAAATCACGCTCACTTCAGTTCTGCAGTCTAGATCTTCCATTAGGAAGGGAGACATGCCATTTTTATGTAATGTATGTTGTATGTAATACTTGTTTTTGTGGTGTCAGGTGGTGCCATTTCTGAACCAACTGAAGTGGGATCATGATTTACTGGAACTAGTGCATTGCCCATTTGGGGAGAGTGTAACCCATGTTTTTGTAAGTCTAACTCAGAGACGTCCCCGACAAGTGTCACATGCAGGCAATGATAACGTTGAGCTTATTGAGTGCAGCATGATACTCATTTTGTAAATGATGCATTAGAGTGAAAGAGAAGGATGAAGCCGGGTCTGATTTACATCAGGGTGCAAAACATCAAGACTGCGACACAGAAGACGCTCAGCTTGAGGGTTCACAACTTTCCTTAACCCTTTAATAGAGAACCTGCCATCGGTGACAGTACGTCCTTCAAATGTCCTGCTGTTTGTCGACTTCGGCAACAATTACTGTAATATGTTGGGTGTGAAGCACAATTTCTCAGCTTTCAGAAACCGTTTGAATTTTTCCGATAGGACAAACAGTCACATAATTACAGTAATTCAGAGTATGTTTGGTCTGACGTCTCAGCAGTGATGTGCTCAGTGTTAACCAGCTGTTCATGGCAAGTAAAGGCAGGTAACAGGTGAATCGGCAGCAATCGACTGGTGTTAAAGGGTTAATAACAGATGTCACTGTGACTACATCCATCTTTTATGTACAGTCTATGAGTGTGGTTATGTCTGTTGAATAATGGCTGTACAGTACAGAGAGTTTAGAACGGCTCAGCTAAGCAACGAGAAACTGAAAACAGAAATAACTTTAAAATAAAAGCATGTCTAGTTATGTTTGTGAGAAATGTTTTGAAAAATGAAGAAAATTCAAATTTTTTGGTCACCTCACATTTTTCACAAGTTTTCACCTGTTTGTGGGTTAAGACTTGGATTTAAAGTTAAAGTTAGAATTATGTTATTTTAGGGTTATGGTTTGGCATTTTGTTGAGAATAAGAATGTTAAATGTAGCGGGTGGCACGGTGGCGTGGTGGTTAGCACCGCTGCCTCACAGAGAATGACATCTGGAGGGCCTGGGTTCGATTCCACCTTGGCCGGGGCCTCCGTCTGTGTGGAGTTTGCATGTTCTCCACGTGTCTGCGTGGGTTTCCTCCGGGTACTCCAGTTTCCTCCCACAGTCCAAAGACATGCACTTACTGGGGTTAGGTTAATTGGTGACTCCAAATTGCCCATAGGTATGAATGTGAGAGTGTTGGCCCTGCGACAGGCTGGCGACCTGTCCTGGGTGTACCCCGCCTCTCGCCCTATGTCAGCTGGGATAGGCTCCAGCCCCCCGTGACCCCGAACGGGATAAGCGGTAGAGAATGGATGGATGGATGTTAAATGTATCTTTAAGAAGCTTTGAGATGCATTGATGTCAATAAACGTCCTTTAAAAATACACAGAATTCTCACGTTTGCATGCATGGGAGTGGAGCAGGCAGCGCTCTCTGTTAGGAAAACACTCGTAATAGAGAGCACCTTTTAGCCAAAATATGAAAACTGCTTATCCAAATGTCCTCGAACATGAACTGCTCTCACTCTGCATACCTGCCAACACACATTTCGCTCTCACTTGATAAAACCCCCAATTTTGAAACTTAAATGTTGGCATGTTTGATTGTGGTCCATAACAATGCACCAACAACAGGAAACAAACATGGATTGTTTGTAGATGTGCATCCATCCATTTTAGTAAGAAGATGATTGTTTCTTGATATAGCCTTACAGTTATTATGGATTCAGTTGGCGGTCTATCAGAGCTAACAAGAACACAGGATATGCCCTTTAAGAGAAGTGATTCACCTGACATCTTTACACCTGAAAAGGTCAGTCCTAGATATAAATAGAAAACATTAGCATAGATTGTTAATTGTGCCTTATGTTTTTGTCACATGACTCTATTACGAGCAGCAAGGATAAAACTGGAAATTGAAAGAGCTTGTGTCCTTTCTATAAATGTCCCTCCTCTCACTGGTTGTTGCTATAATAAGAAACAAGGAGGAGGAGGGGGTAGGCAGGAGAACAGTGCCCGGAGGAGAATACAGAACTATTTTTAGCAACGCCTTGAAATGCTTCACCAAGTGCCTGGCACAGCTAAATGTCTTCCATATTCATAAATAAGATTATGTCTGCGCAGTTGTGATATGATGTGAAATGCAACCTTATGAACATCAGCATTATTAAGAAGGTGAGTGCAAGGGGGAAGAAGATGAAGAGAGGAAGGAGAGAGGAAGGAGAGAGTGGAGGAAAATATGTCAAAAGGACTAAATACTGTGAAGATGTGCAGAGAGAAGTAAAAAGGGCTTTACAAAAAAAGAAATATGTCTTAAATTTATTATTGATGGAGGATGACTGACTTGCGAAGGAAAGGCAGAAGGAAATCCTAGAGTGATGTCACACCATTGCTGACTGCATCCGCGCACACTCTCCCTGGGGAAGAGAGGGGGGAAAAAGACAGAGTGTGATTGAGGCAAGAGCGAGCGCCGAGAGGAGGACGACAGAAGAGGGGGCAAGGAGAGAGAAGAAATAAAGACGCTAGAGGAGCAGTGAAACATAAACCTAAAGGTAGTTCACCTGCAGGGGCTACCCGCACGACTCTTGATAACGTGTGTCAACCCAGACACAGTCACACACACCAACAGGGGGAGACCGGGATTCATCAGGCAGGCTGTGTGAGCACGACTTAGAGTGAGAGAGAGGGAGAGAGGGAGCGCGCTGCTGCAGAGGACACACTGCAGGACTGTGCAGGCTCTGTGTCCGTCCGTCCGTCCGTCTGTCTGTCCGTGTGGCCTCCTGTTGTTTTCTGTCTGTCAGTTGGTCCCCTGAGGATGAATGATGTTGCTGGCGCCCTCTGTGCAGGTTGGTGCTAATTGGTTGAATGGCTTGAAACACATAATTGATTTGCTTCATCATGCATGTTCATGTAGGCTCTCTGCAGATGACTCCTCGGTGTGCTTAATGTGCATGCTTGTACAGAAACCTACCATAAAGAAACATAAATATTTTTTTTAAATAGTTTTACCTGCATTCTTATACATTCTTGAGCTTCAGCTATTTTACAAAATGGCTTTTTTTGACAAAAAAGATTCATGTCTGAAAGGTAGACAATCTAGGAAAAACATTTGGAATGCATGTTGATGTGTCCATCTGTGTATTTTTATGACTAGTTTTGCACTGACACATCAGTGTGAAAATGTATGTGTTTGAGCAAATTTGTGTGTGTGTATGTTTACATCTTTGCGGTCAATAAGAGCCCGTGTGAATGTACGATGAGGCTGTTGTTGTAGCACAGACGAGGAGCACCTTGAAGTCCACGTGAGTGAGAGCTCAGCCCAACCCGAACCCACAAACTCGTTCCAGCCTCTGCAGGAACAGCCGCCTCTCACGCTGTCTTACTCGTGCTCATTGGAATGGCTCTCTTATTAAGATTTGCTTTGAATCCATGCAAGGAATCTTGAGGAAATTCACATTAACTTAGAATTTGGTGTTTGCATCTTGGCTCTAATTTAGATGTGTAGTCAAATTTTTTAAAGTGTTTTAATTCATTTGTGCATGTGTGTGTGTTCATATGTTGAAGCGAGTGAGCATCCTAATGTTCTACTCTGTTGTGTATGTAAGTGTGTAAAGGATGACTATCAGTTCATCCGATTGCCTCTCTACGAAATAAGAACAGCTTAGTAGAGAGTGCATTTCCAGGTGCAGAGTGGATGGTAAAAGCTGAAAGATTCAATCCTCAATTGCTGTAGCTGTTAAAATCTCAGGTAATTTTGCATAAATGCAAGTAAAAGTGCATTAATGTTGGAAGCTGAAGTTCATGCTCACAGAAATGAAAATTGCTGAAATCTGGACTGCATTTGTTTAGAAAATAATATAATAACATACTAATAAGATCCATAGCTGCATGATCAGTATGTTCCATACAAAGAGGATATCATGAGGGGCAAACTCTTGGGGCTAAAAAATAAAGCCAGTGAAAATATTTAAAAAACTGTAGTTTGGACATTCTTGCTCATTCATATGAATGGGTGAGTGTATATATATTCAAAGTTTTAAATAATGATAATAGTGTATGTTCAAGTAGTTACTGTTAGCCAAATGCTCAGACTCCTCTAAATGCTGCATTTCACACATTTTTTTACTATTGGCCCTATGTGATGTCAGTCAAAGTGGATGTGTCTTATATAGTCATCTTAGCCACAGACCACAGAAGCCCCACCCATCTGCTGTTAAGGAATGTTGTTTAATAGGAACAGCCAGTCAGAAGGAAGTTGGGTTGCTGAGAGGGTGGAAGGATGCTAAAGTACCATATTTCAGACAAAGAATCACAGAATAGAGGGGCTGCACCAAGATCCAGTATAAGATAAATAAGGATTATTTTGAACAGTGAATCATGCAGGTTCTCTTTATAGAGACACTTTTTTTTGTCACATGATGGTCAGTCAGTCAGTTAAAGGGATGCCAGGAACCATTTTTGGAAACAGCCTTTCCCGTTTCCCCTGGCAACAAATCTTATCACAAGCTCAAACACACACACACACAAACACACACACACACGCACGCACGCACGCACGCACGCACGCACGCAC
>VOQJ01000059.1:14494-38006 GCA_015052665.1 Apistogramma diplotaenia | reverse complement strand
AAAAAAAAAGAACAAACAAAAAAAAAAAACCCCCCCCCCCCCCCCCCCATGGCAACCCCAACCCTCTCCACCCCGGATCTTAAAACAATAATGATAAAGAAATAAAACGTACAGTCACAAAATTTTTAAAATTACAAAGAAATGTGTGGCACTTTCTCCTGAACTAGGGTGTAAGCAACATCCCATGCTTTTATCGTTTTCTGGCTTGCCACATACATCCTAACCACAGATCCATCATACCTATACATTCCTCTTCTTCTTCTTAAATTTGCTGCTTCTTCTCTTAAATTTGTCATAAATTTCCAAATGTAATATTTTTTTCATGTATTTTCCTGACTACTGTTTCCACCACTTACTGGACAGAAGCAGCTTCTGAATCAGACCAATTCAGCTGCACTGACACAAGAACAGAAACAGGAACATGCACTACTTTTATTATCATTTCAAGTGCTGTGAGAAAAGATTTCTCCAAATATGGGACAAATACAGGATTTTTTATTATTTATCCTCTAGAGGGGGTTTCTTCTTGTAGGTGATCCTGAGAGTCACGGAGCTTCTCAGTCTCCATGTCTTTACGGTCACAGGTTTCAGGATGTTAATCAAGGTGTGAGTCATTAGGGTCACATAATCCCAGGTGTGATCGTTGCCTCAGACGATGCTGCCACATGTAGGAGAAGAATGATGTCATGAGGGAGTCCTGACTTGTTGCAAAGAAACACAGAAAAGATCCTCAGACATCAATCAGGGAGAAACAAAAGAACAACAGCAACAGCATTCCGATTGTGGGATCGTCGAAGACGGAGGGGGCCATGTCTCATGAATAATTCCGTCCTGGGATTATGTGACCCTAATGACTCACACCTTGATTAACACTCTGACATCTGTGACCCTAAAGACTAGATTAAGCTAAATGACTCTCAGGGACACCTGAAAGTGGGCGACCTGAGAGCTCTGATATAAATACAACATTTAAATTAACCGCAAATAGTGGAGCCGCCATCTTTTTTTGAAAATGGCTGCCAGTAATGGAGGGGAGCACCCACATTTGGAAAATACCACCATTGTTTAATTAACAGCCTGAAACCTGTGACCTTAAAGACATGAAGACAGAGAAGCTCCGTGACTCTCAGGATCACCTACAAGTAGAAAATCCCTCGAGAGGATAAATAATAAAAAAAAACTTTATTTGTCCCATATTTGGGGAAATCTTTTCTCACATAGTCCTCCTCTGATCTGAACTAACAGCCCTGGTCTCCATGTGCAGCTGGCTGTGAGACTAGTGTGCAAGGACCCAAAAACATAACACATACATATTCAACAGCAGCTGTGGTCTCATGGTGCTGCCAAACCTTAGGGGCTCTCCACTGTGTTGGCACAAAGCACTGAAGGAAATATTTTATGGAGTCACTTCCTTAAATTTTGTTATGGCTCTTCCACAGTCCATTACTGTAAATTCAAATTTTTAAAAAGGCAGGAGAAAAGTGGGTTATGAGGAAATACTAAATAAAATTTTCACTCCATGTAGCAGGAAGTTAATTTATTTAATAATTTTCCCAATAAAAAAATACCCCAAGAAGTGCACTTTTATTTTGCATGGTAACATGATCAACATGATGCCCCTGATATGTAAAGTGATTTTGGGAAATGACTGTTTACAAGGGAATGAATATGAATATATAATGATCTTTTTTCGTTGTTGCACTTTGTAGACAGTCCCTGCACATTAGTTTCACAGCCAGCTACAAGGAGTCGGTGCTGTTGGGGTAGAGGGGGAGTGGCTTTAATGGAAATAAGTTTGCAGTTTGTTGTCTGTGTGGTGGGAGATTTGTGTTTCAACTTATTTACTATCTATGTACTGTTGGTAATTTATTGCATTGGCGAGTTCAGACTCTTTTTAGGGGTGCTCAAGTACAGCCTGCATGTATAACTAAGCTGTGTGTTATGCTGTTATCAAATGAGAATGCTCCCCATCCTTCTCTTATCATAACATGTTGCAAATACTCTCTTCATTTGTCTTATTTACATCAAATTATTTGTTATTTTCTAGATTAATTCAGTATCTGTGTGCACAGAAGGAGCAAGGACCATGGAGAGAGCCAGGAAGAGCCTGGTGAGTAAATGTAGCAGACAGTGAAGTTGAATAACACAATAACTGGTTTGTCTGAATCTGAAAACTTTAATGCAGAGGCATCTGTCTTGGCAGTTCCAGGTGTTTGGAGTGGCAGTCGAATCTTTCAGTGTCTCTGCTGAATAACACTACTCTAATTTCTCGATGATTGGGCTCACTGCGTCTCTGCAGTTAAGAGAGTGAAAAAAATGTTGTGCATGTTTCTCCTCTAATCTGTTTTGCTACAAATGGAAAATTCTGGTCAACATGACTGAGCCTTTGCCTCAGGTTTGAGAAGTGAAGGATCCACCCTAAAACTGGTGCATTACACTGAAATGCGCAAGGACCAAATTAATAGATTAATATTAACTGAAAACCACACTATACATGACCTCATGATTGGGGGCCAAGCCCCCCTAAAGGTTTGAACCTAGAATTGCCCTTGTCTTTCCTGGCTGTGCATGCTTGGTTTTATTTGTAGAGGTGCAGCCAGATGAACAGGTAAATGAGAACCTGTGTGGAAACCTAAAGAGTGGACACATCCTTCAGCAGGGGGCACCATTACATTTAGAATCAGTAAAATGTGATTCAGAGAGGTTAACTAAGAAGCAGCATGTATTTTCAAGTACTCATGTAACTGCTGTGAGGCTGAAGCTGGGGTCCGATGACCCCAGGTAGCACCACTGATGAGCTGCACTTGCTGAGCATCAAGAGATGTTTCATCTATAATTTTAGGTCATGGGTTATTAACAGTGTTAGGCATTTATCCCAGTGCATCCTCAATTGACATCTTTGTGCGAAGTCTTCTACAGAAGAATCCGCGGTAGACTTGTGGGAGAAAAAGCTTTTTAACAGCTAACTTTGGGCCAAAGTCAAACGTTTTGTGATTTATTTATTTAAATCGCATTCGACCCATGTTTAAAACATGCGATTTGCATGCCCCCCATTATCACTGACAAGAAATCTAAGTAATAACTGCCAAAGGTTTCTTTAAAGCACAAGAAGCTTCTCATCGGTGATGTCATAGTTCAGTTCCTAAGTCAAAGTTTCTGACTCATTACTAGATTCAAACGCTCACACATCCTCAGTGTAAGATTTGTTTCCAGAATGACTTTAATAACAGTGCTTAAATTTTCACAGCAACTTGTTTTGAATGTGCTAATCATGCAGAAAAATGGCTCATCAGGCTGATATTGTTAATGATTGATTAAAGCCTGAGCAGCAGGAACTGCACTTTGCTACTAGATTATGCAGATTAGACTAGATTAGACCCTCCATGATGGTCAGCGTCCGCCTGATCACAGAAACAAGCATTTAGAGCATTCAGAAGCCTAAACGTTTGACTCACATTATTTGATACTTTGGTCATGTTTAATATGAGCACCCACCACTGTGAAAGTGCCCAACAATACTTAGGGAATATATCTCTTTAACGCAACAGAGGGAAGTGGATACAGATCAGTTTTCCAATCGCTACAGTTAAAATTTCAGTCTTTTTCCCTCAGGCTCCGGTGTGTTTCAAAATGAGAAGTGTAGAGTGGAAACCTGAAACATCATGGGTCCAAACAGACAGCATTGCTCTTTTTTCTCTCAGTGCAGAGGTCACCAGCCAACAGAACTGGGGGACGACTCTCTCTTCTCCTGCAGGAGAAGATGAGATAGTCTCATCTGTCTCGTCTTACTGCAGATATCCGCTCTGTTTTGTAAATGTCCGCCTCTGGTCTTGATTGAGTTTGATTACATTTTTTTAATACTTTAGCAGAATCAACCGTACTAAAACTTACTAGAAACAGGAAATTAATAAAGAGTTCTGCATTTTGAAATGTGTAATTTGAAATACCTTTTTACTTGGAAAATTAACAATGCCACAGCTTTCATAGAAAGATGGGGAAAAGACCAAACTAAATTATTCATTGTTAAATGTAAACAGACTTCTCTGAAGAGCCACGCAGTGGAGTTCAATTCTCTTTTAATCAAGATTCTCACGTGCTCATGTACATTTTCCACTTCCTGGTATCAAACAAGCATCTTAAAGCCTTCAGGATGTATTCACCCTAATGCAAAAAAAAATTCTAAAATACAACCATATTTTCTTGAAAATCTTTGACCTAAAAAGCATAAATTTAGACATGACTGAAACGTCAGTCACTGACTTGAAGTGAACTGTAGGCAGACCTACATGAGCACAAACCAAATAAGTATAAAATGTGAAACCATTTGAAAAAAAACACAAGCACGAGCATCTTCAGGTCACAGTGTTGCTCACAGCCCCATCACAGAGGGAAACACGGCAGCACCTGTGGAAGGAAACAGAGTGCATTCAATCCACTCGGACCGTTTCTCACGAAGCCCTCATCTAAACCCACACCGTACCGATCTCAGTCTACGTCTAATTCAGCGCAATGTCGTACTTTTTGGGCTACCTTGACCATCTCCTGTGTCCGATTCTGGGACTTTCCAGTCCAATTGGCGCCCTTTTTCATAAAGTCCCTTGAGAACCTTCCTCACGTCATCGTTCCCACCTCCGTGACTCAGCTCCAGGTACTTCCTGTACAGCTGCAGGGCAGTGCGTGCATCCTCTATGCTGTCATGGGTTTCCCCCTGGATGTTGAGGTCTGTGGAAAAAACGAAGAAGACAGTAAGAAATGACTACATTTCAACGGCTCAGCTTCACATTAGTGTGGATATGAGAAATTAATACAGATGCTTCGGTGCCTGAACTCAAACAATCCACTAAATTATTCAAGGTGCAGGTGCTGACGTCAAGAATTGCATTGATTTTCAAGTCTGTTTGATGTCAAAGAGATGACTAGTAAAATAAAAGGAACGGATGTTTATAAATCTTCAGTTTGTAACATCTCTATAACCTCAGACTGAAAGTGACCTTAGTGGATTGTTGGTCTCTATAATAAACTGTTGTTCCCTCAACATGCTTTTTGCCCAAAAGGCTCTACCTTTTCACTTACCAAGAAAATACCAAGCGAGGAATCTCAGCGAAATCATCCTCTTGCGGGGCAAATGGAAGAGGTGGACGGTGTCAATAACTTGATCTTTTGGAACCTTAAAAACAGGAAATAAAAAGCCTTAAAAATCACAGCACACCTCAGAGAGATTTGAGAGATCAGTTGAGAGGTAACTAATTTTTTCTTCACAGTGCTTTAAATTATACACACCAACGTTTTGCGAAATAACATACCAATAGATTAATGACACGAAAGTCTTTCTGTAGGCCATGACCGACAAAGCGAACTCCTGTGTCGATGAGGAAGCGCAGCTTTAGATAGGTCGACTTCAGAGTGGTCAGATGCTTGGAGGATATTTTGGCGTCCAGGTCTCCGGGTTTGATGCCAGAATATTGTGTCAAATAGTCGACCACCTGGAAGAAGTGTTTGGAGATTAAAACTGAAACGCAAATGCATCCTTCATAGATTAGATCTTTGTCCTGTTGGGTCATCTTGGTGTTTTCGTTCCGCAGCTTCTCACCTGTTCCTGAGTGGAGATGTAGTCATCGATGAAGGGGACCCCCTCATTGGGCCCCTGACCCCTCACACAGGTGATTCTGGCCACAGACATCTGACTCGGCTTAATGGTCGACTTGGTGCCGTCACTGCGCAGCTCTGCTTCCTCCTGCAGATGAACACGTTTAGGAGCCAAGTTTGTTCAAAATGAACAAGACAACACTACACTTCTTACTGGTTTCCAAATTCCCACCCTCTTGTTGTTTATGGTGGCTCAGCATGTAGGACAGGCTGTCTACCATTCAGAAGCTGGGTGGTTCGACCCCACCTCCTGCAACTGTCTGTTGAAGAATGCCTGGAAAGTACTTTAAGAATCCACTGATGTATCCATCTGGGGTTGCATGTATGTGTGAGCATTAAAAATGTATCTGTGGATACAGCTTGCAATGTAAAGAATAAAAGGAGTCCGTATCAACTGTATGAACTTCACACTGTAGTTAGATTAGTTGCATGAGTTGGCCAATAAAACCAGCACTATAATGTATAAAACTTGACAGATCATTAAAATCCATACATTTTTCAAGAAGGAAATTACTAAAGTAACTACTAAATGAATATTTATAGATAATGTTTTGCCTGGCAGCTCCATCTTCAACATCCGTTGTCCAATACACTCACTTTACCTTCAGATTTTTAGCAAAGCAATGGTTTCTAGTTATTGTAAAACGTTTTGTTCTGGAAGCTATATTTTCATTATTTCAGTAAAAGTAACCCTGGTTTAGTATAAAAAGATACAAATCATAAATGCTTAAAAATAACTTGATTTCTCCAGCTCACTGTAAATTTCCATGCCATTGAAATTTATGTAAAATGGTTTCATGTCAGCTTTTTACATGTCCAAATAAAGACTTCAAAGAGGTACACCACTCTTTGAAGTGAGACTGCGACAGTAAAAGCAGAAGTGGTTTTATTCCACGGATTCCTCTTTACTATCAAAGTGCTTACGCTAACCGCAAAACGAGACTCATCTGACACTTCTTTCAACCCCCCACATCACGTTTCAAGTTAATACTGATGTGTTAAGGTTAGTGTAGTTCTCCTTTATGATAGGGAGAGTTACATAATTCCATGTCTGAAATAAAGCCATTCAAACCTGGAAAAAAAGATAAATGTAGTATGAGGAGGAAGGGCCATTTAATACAGTAAACTAAGCAAGACCACCTGGTTAATGTGGTTCCATGTATTCAGACTGTGGTATTGTGGTCAGACTTACCTGATTGAGTGTGACAAACTCAGCGTCCAACCCCACAAGGTCACCAGCCTGCGGCATCTCACTGACCATGAGGGGGATGAAAGTGGCATGTGTCTTCCTCTGCTTCCGAGCCAGTGACGCTTCTGTGAGCAGCACGCTAGCATCTATGGGATTTTTAACTGAGACAAATGGCAGAGCATGAGCAGGTAACTCATCGATCCATTACAATTTCTTCCGCTTTTCCAGTTATCCAGAGGCAGCTGACATAGGGCGAGAGGCAGGGTACACCCTGGACAAGTCGCAGTGCTAACACATTCACACCCAGGGCAATATACCAATGAACCTAAGCCTCCTAATTTCATATCTTTGGATTGTGGGAGGAAACTGCAGTACTGTATACTGGTGTACCTGGAGAAAACCCACACAAACATGGGGAGAACATAAAAACACCACACAAAAAGGTCTGAGCCAAGGATCTTCTTGCTGTTAGACATCAATACTAGTCAATGCGCCACCGCGCTGCCCCCAATCTTAGAAATTCTGTCCATAAAAATTATGAACAGAATCCATGTCAAAGGGCAGCACTGGAAGAGCCTCGATAGGTTCGCCAGGGCCTCCGCCTGACACACTGCACACAACCCCTACAACACCTCCTGTGGGTTGTGGGTCTACTGTATGTCGATGCATGGAAAATGAAAACCTTCAGATTTAATGTGCTGAAACTTACTGCGCAGGTCGTATTTGGTGTGGTAGTTCCTCTTGGCGTAATACAGGATGGCTGGCACTTTCCAGCTCACATCAAACTGCGCAGCCTCAGTCTTTGAAAAAATAAAGAAAGAAAACAAATAATACCTTTACATAACTGCACACATTAGCATTAGAATAACTAAACAACCAGGAAGATTTTTACCTTATCAATGGGTTCAATTAGGAAATCGTTGAAGAGATACCACTGCTGATGAGTGACTCCCTAAAATATCATTTTAAATGTTTAAATTTGAATTTTTCAGAAGTGCGCTTATCTCAGGCTGTAACTTTTATCTTTCTCACTCACCTCTTTTCTTTGATGGTAGGTCTCACCCACTTTGATGTGTGCAACCAGATTACCGCCCGTGCGAGCATCCAGGACGTGTGGGACTGTCACGACCAAGTCATACAGTGAAGCTCCCTCCGCCTCTTCAGCAGCACTTAACTAGTTACAAACAAATTAAAAGACAAACACAAGAAACTTTATTTACCACACGTTGTTATAGCAGCCAAACCATTAAACCCAACCTATGATAAAATAGCCTAAATAAAGTCAAATAGTTCAATAAAATAAACTCCAATCGGACCTCTCCTTTCACCTCAGCTAAAACATGCTGCTGAGATCTGTGCTATTTTTCAGGCTCCATGGATCCCGGCACAGCCACCAGACGCTCCCACTACCGGGGGAGAGCCGACTCATTTCTAAATTTTTTTTTAGTCTGATTTCCCCTTCAATGCCAGTTAGCCTTGGACACAAAAACAGATCCCAGGATCAAATGATAAGGAGGTGATTTGTCAGGGGGTGTAAAAAGTTGACTATAATATAATATTCAACTCAATTTTATTTACATAGCACCAAATCACAGCAACAGTCATCTTAAGGCGACATAATAAAGTAAGAAGGGGCATAAATTCAGCAATGCAACAGTGCACATCATTGAAAAAACTAATTGCGTGCGAGAACAGAGAATTCACTGCTAAGAGATAAGATTTCCTCTATCTTTCCTTTCGGCAGCGGAGAGTAAATGCTCCACTGCCTTGCCAATAGTGGTGCAGAGGGATGGATTATCTGGCTTATGCATTTAAATTTTAGGATTATGATTACTTGGACAGTGAGGAGAACTAAATAATTTCTTTCAAATTAGAAATAAGCTCAAAATCCAAAGTCCTCACCTCTTCGCCCTCAGGCCAGCTGCAGATCTCCAGACCCTGACTTTTGCTGATGGACATCTTAAGAGTGGCAGGGATCCAGATGTGTCGCAGATCCTCGGCCCGAGTGTCAAAGGTGATGCCTTCCATATTGCAAATTTCCTCCCCACTGAACAAAAATGTAAAGTGAAAATAAAGTCACAGGTGCTGTCCAGACACACTTAACTGATAAAAATACTTTTCTTTTTCAAGCTAAAATTGTTACAGAAGAGAGAGAACATTAACTTCCAAACAAAAGTTAAGCATATTGTAAAAACAAACAATCTTTCAAGCAACTTAAATGTAAAGAATTACTATTTATGTCATGACCACCCCACAGAACCTTTAGCATCTCATGACGACTTCCACACAAACCTGGCAACATGCCAGTGTGAAGCAGCAACCTCTGCTGGTGTAATTGGCTAGCCTTCCCCAAAGTCTCAAAGCGGCTTTTCCACTGTCCAGCAATATACATAATATGTCTAATTACATATACATATATAATATATATTTATTTCTGTTGACAAATCTATTCATTTGATACAAAAAGGAATCTTACTCTAAGCACCACTCGGTGGGCATGGGTGGTGGTTCTTTGGGTTTTGCAGGTTCCATCGCCTCTTTCTGAATGGCTTTATTGAAAGCATACTGTAAAAACAGAAGCACAAACAATCAAGTAATTAATAAACAGATAGGTGATTTTATTTCTTGACAAAATGAATGTCACCTACCTCAGCCTGAACCTTCCAGAATTCAGCCTCTTTGGCACTGTTCACCTCGCAGTTTATGACCAGGACGTCTGGGAGACATCGGATGTTGCGTGTCTGCACCTACAGTGTAAAAACAAAGACTTCATCAACCTGCAGAACGGGTAACCATCTATCATTTATTCATAATGTGTGTGAAAAAAAAGCTGCAACTCACTGTGGGCTGATACTTCTCACAGTTTTCACACCATGCCTGAGTGCTCTGCTCCAGGCAGATGCTTTTCTTCAGGATCTCAGCAAAGTCGTACTCCTTTATTGTTTTTTCTGAAAAATATCAGGAGTCAAATTAATATACTGGCAACAGATATATCCTATTGCTCACCCAACATTACAGAACAATAAATATAGAATGAGCTTTGGAAAAGGAAATTCAGAGGAGGAGAATTAAATTTCTGCACGTCAACAAATAAAAATTGCTCTGTATGAAAAATGTAATTAATTACAAATAAGTATGCAGGTACTTTGATATTTGAAGGGCCGTGACGCTATCTGTGGTCTTGTTTATACATATGCACGGAGACTGGTGCTATAATAGGTACAATTAAATATAGACAATATTTATGATGATATATATGTTTCGGCTAAAATATGAGCACATAACCCATGGTTAAACATTTGCAAACATTTTTTTAAAGAGGGTTATTCCTGTAAAATCCAAACATCAGCGCTGCCAAACTCACCGTGAGAGTTCTGCTCGGGGTAATGCATGGTGAAGAGCAACGTGAGGGAGGAGCGCACTGTTTCTTTGCCACAGCGACACAGACTGCTGTTCTCAACTTCACAACCAAATAGCTTTCCGATGACAGACTCGCCAGAGGAGCCCAAAGAACTGCAGCGCAACACCAACATAGATAAAACAGTTACACTTGTGATGTATGCGTTATCCGTTATGGATTCCTGTTGGGAAAAACATTCTCTGCATTTACAAATAAGCTTAACAAGACTGGAAATATGTCCAGTAAGATTGCAGAAAGGGCAACCAATCATAGAGATGTATCACAGTCTCTCAGAGGAGATACAAGTTACTGCCAGGGTACGTCTCTTCTCCAGAGTCTAATGTACATGTAACAGTGCTAAATAACCCCAGGTGATATGAAGTGTTTTGCACTAAGAGTGTGACTTGACCAAGGGTGCAGTGGCTGGTACAGTAACCTAGGATGTGTTAAAGGTTGGAGAAACACCAGCTCCTAAAGAAACCCCACATATGCAGAAGAAAAACCTGTAAACCCCCCACAGAAGGTCCCAGCATTCGCCCAGGTTCAAACCCAGAATCTGAGCAGCACTAACCACTGTGCTTAATTTGACGTTTATCTGGAAAGAGTTTGTCTAGAACACCTCCTGTGCACTGATGTGTTTTACCTGCTGCTAGCTCCCCTGTAGGCCTGCGGACCCTCCTGCTCCTGTGTTTCCTGGTGGAGCTGAGTGAGGATGAAACGATTCCAGCTCTGGATTAAGCGACCTAGTCTAGCCTTCCCCGTTTGCTCATCAGAGTCTGAGAGGATCAGACCGAGTGCCGAGGCTTCGGGGATAGTCCGAAACGCTCTGAGGAAGTTACTGGCCTTGAGGAAGAAGATAGGAGATGTTATTTTGGGAAATCTGGAAATTTGGGAAAATAATTGTCCGGTTCAGACAAAATGAGAATTCAATACAAGGATTCTGTATTTTATAAGAGACTAAATACTTATGTCAGAGAAATAAACACAAAAAGATACCTGACATGGATCTCCTCGTGACAAATCCAACATGTGGAAGAGGAAGCCAAGCTCACAGGCCAAACAAAACTCCTTCTGACACAAATGATTCTGCACAAGACACCGAATCGGCTCCACGAAATACAATACCTAAGATACCAATTTAAAACCAGAGACAAACTTGTAAATAATGTCTCTTTTTTTTTTTTTAAATCACCAAAAATACTGAAAATCTTCAACTTCATACCTGGATCATGCAGTTACAATAGGCGTTGGGAATGTGTGGCTCCAGGCCAGCAAACAAGGTCCTATTGTAATGTTTGAAGTCAAAGTCCTCGAGTCCAAGTTTAGAGTATTTAATTGTGACCTGAAGCAGCACAAAGACATCTCCATCACATTAGAACACCTTATGAGACCCGTCATAATCATCCCATCGTCATATGAAAACTAGAATGAAATAACGAAAGTCCAACCTTTCTATACTTTTTGGGGACCATGTAAAGGTGTGGCTCTTCATCACGTCCTATTGGTGATTCGGGGACCTGGTTGTAATTATCATAGTCAGGCTCCACATCTTTAATTTTATAAGGAACCTAAAATGAAAACACGGACAAAACCTGTTAAAATACACCATGTTGAAAGCAGTTTGTTTAACTGGTTTCAGAGCCTTTAAAAATGTTGAGATATTATAAAAAAATTAAAAAAAAGAGAACAATTTATAGTACGATTGTAAGATTTTCACATGCCTGGTTCCGGGGGCGGGTACGTGGATTTGCTGCATAACCAATGAAGCCAACGGTTTTCATGGTGCGCAGGATTTCTGGATCCACCAGAGGAGCTCGTCTGTAGAGAAGAAGCATGTTTTGAGATGGAAATGGGAGCTGTTAGGAAAAAGCTAAATGGGAAACAGCAGCTTCTTATTCTGAGGTGCTTCTAATAGTGAGGAAGGCTAAATTAATGTATTCCCTATTATATTTGATGCCCCTTCTGACTCTTCATTTACACTGTGCAACATATGACTTCACATATAGTGGACATTATTTCTAGAGATAACACATTGACTATGGCAGTAAAAAAATAGAAAGCCTGAAACACTTGATATACCACACCATTAAAAAACAACAACAACAATCATTAAAAGATTGAAGTCAACAATGGTTTGCTCTGTCTCTCAATTCTTTCCGACTTCCCTATTCTGTCCATGGCATCCAGTCCCAAGCCCACAGGTTCCTGCTGAAGATGTAAATCTCTTGAAAAAACACATCATAAACATATAGTTCATTCTAAACAAAGGATAAATAATTTCCTTAAACAGCTGGGAACTGCAAGTCTTAGCAATAGTGTACTTTTTTGGAACCACTTTCAGCACGTGATGCACTTCTCTGTACTTGAAGCAGTGTGACAATGTATGTGGAGTTCATTAAAGATGAACTACAGTGACACTGATGAACTTAAAAAGACACACAGAGTTATTTTAGCTTCCACTTTAGTTTAAACTTTGGTTTTCTTTCCAAAGTGGATGTTTGAGTTCCGTCTTTCGTGTCTAAAAATGTTACGTTTGTTTGTTTTTTTATTTTGCACCTTTGCATTGGATACAGTGTTAATAACTGTGTTACCTGGGGCTGGGTGTAGCCAGGGCAGAGGGCCAATCTGACAGCAGAGGCTCAGTGCTCGTCAATGGCAAGGGGATGAGAGAGAGGGGCAGTAGGTCGTGATTCCAATCCAGCTGAGGCAGTGTGTCCACAAGGCAGGGCAGAGCAAACTCCGTCTCCCGAGAGTAGTCATTGAATGAAACTTCGGGAGCATCGGACCATAGGTGCACACATCCCCCCGAATCCCCAAAGGCTAAGGCTTGTTTGCTGGATGATACATCAAAACTCATGAGCAACTGGCCCACTGTGTTGACATGAAAAATATCCGCCAGGTTGGCGAGGCCAGTGGGCTCACAGAACTGGCACTGACCTGGAGAAGATAAAGAATACAGGCAGCTACAGCAAAATAACATGTACTGGTATTTGGAAACTTCTTTGTAACTCAGACAATAATTTTGTTACTGACTGAATTTCTTAACAGTGATATAACAATCTAAAGAATGACTCCTGTCATCAAAGTCAAGTGTGCTGCTCTAGCTGTTCAGGCAGTGCAAGACCAGCCAGCTACAGCCGCTGCACGAGGTTCCGTGACACTGGTGGAAAAAGCGAGCTGAAACATAGGATGTGAGAGATGCCATAGTCATCATCTACGAGAACAAAGGGGATAGAAGGGAGTGTACCAACTACAGGGGCATTTCCCTGTTGAGGAAGCACTGCTTCAAGGTTTTCGCCCTCGTTCTCCTGGTTCATCTGCAGAAGCTGACCAAGCACATCTGCCTAGTCATAGTGCAGCTTCTGCACTGTCTGATCAATTGTGGACAAGATATTCATGCTGCAGCAGCTACAGAAGAAATGCAGAGAAC
Source organism: Apistogramma diplotaenia (assembly GCA_015052665.1). NCBI lineage: Eukaryota > Metazoa > Chordata > Actinopteri > Cichliformes > Cichlidae > Apistogramma > Apistogramma diplotaenia. The sequence continues at coordinate 24,341 of VOQJ01000059.1, read as the reverse complement.
AGAAAAAGTGCATACTTTGGTCCTATGAGATGAAACTAGAGCTCTTTGCCCACACAGGTGCTGCTTATGTTTGACAAAAGAGGGGAAAGGTTAATAATCCAAAGAACACTGACCGACCAGTGAAGCATACTGGTGGAAGTATTATACTGTGAGGATGCTTCAGTATCTGGAACCGGGAGTCTAATCCAGGTGGAAGGAATGATGAAGAAAGCAGGATATGTGGAGATTTTGAAAGAAAACCTCAAGCAATCAGACAACGACAGAAAACATACGCCACTCCTGGTGAAGATCTACCTCCAGAAGACCAAAGTGAACATTATTGACTGGCCTGCACAAAGCCCTAACTTGACTCTCACTAAAACTCTGCACGCTGAACTGCAGGTCAAGGTCAAGGCTAAAAGACCATCAAATCTTGCAGCGCTTGAGAGATTGACCAAAGGGCTGAGATTGCTCAAGAGACGTGTGTGAGTTTTGTTGAAAACTACTACAAATTAATGCAGGTTATTCCAAAACAAAAAAAAGGGATCGGCAGGCTAATAATTTGGATCCTGGTTGTTTTTGATTTTTGTGAAATAAGTTTGTTTCTTTGTTAAAGTAATGTAAGTATCCAAAATAAAACTGGGATGTTTGGAAAAGCTGCGTTAAAAATTGCTTGCTCAGTTTAAGAATACTCCAGAAATACTTTTTAAAAAATTTACTTTTCATATGGGAGCTAATAATTCTGTCCTCATCTGTATAGTAGAGAGAACTGGACAACAGATGCCTGGCAGAAGAAAAAAAAGATTCAACTCCTTGCACTTGCGATGCCACCTTCGTATTGTAGACACCTCCTTAGAGAACAAAGCAGCCAACACCAAGATTCTGTCCTGTGCGCAGCATGCTCAGATATTGCAGACTGCGCTGGTTTGGTCACATTTGCTGCCTGGACAACAGTTGCATCCCCAAACTTGTCCTCTGCAGCCAGCTGGCACCTGACAAGTGAACACACCTACAGCTGTCCTACAGAGATGCTTGCAGGCTGGACACGAAGACCCTGAAGATCAACACTGAGTCCTGGGAGGACCTTGCAGCCTATCACCCAAAGTGGAGAGCCACCTTGAAGCAGCAGCTTAAGTTGAGAGAAGAAACACTCCAGAAAGCAGCAGCAGACAAGTAAGTCCACAGAAAGCAATGCTAGTCTGTAGACAGAGCCAAAACTATGCACAAGCACCACCTCTGTAACAGGAAATGCCACTCCGGCATTGGTCGCATCAAGCAATGCTGCAACAATGGCAGCAAGAAAAATAAAAGGAACACTATCCAAAGTCACCTTTGACTGGCAGAGGTCTACTACTACGGTCAGTGAAAGAGTTAAATCATAAAAATAAGAAAATAATAGATTATGAGTAACTTTTTACAGCGCTGTATGTTGAAATGACAAGTTACTTTTGGTACATATTTCTAAATATTTAGGAAGCTGTTCAACTGTAATGTTGAAATACAAATCACAATTAAGTGACCAAACACATCAAGAAAAGTAAGTCTAAACCTACAAAAAAAACACCCTTACTAAAGACCTCTAAGGCTAGGTACCTGTCTGGGAGATGATTGCAAGCCGTGACGTGTAGGTAGGAATGAAGCGCAGAAACAGGGGATCCACGTGCACTTGAAGGGGGGTTACAGCTCGCATCATGCGGAGATCATACACCATGAGGAAACGGTCACACGCCAAACCATTCAGACCTCGGCTGGAGAACCCGCATGCAGCCAGAAGGTTTCCATGAACATCAAAGTCGGACAGGCTGCCAGAAAATGCATCAAACTCATGCTCCATCTTAAAGGTACGCAAGTCCCGAAGGGTCACCTGTTTTTAAACAGTGGGTCAGTATCAGTGTGATGTAGGCCAGACATAAATTTTCTTCAAACTGATATGATCAAGTCATTCTTACTTTGCCAGAAGTGTGGCCACAGAAGAAGAAACGATTGGTCTGACGCATTATTGCCACTCCAGGTACTTCAACAGTGAACTGGAAGCAAAAACAAGACAGTAGGCAGTCAAACACTCACTCTGAAGTCAGTTCAATCATGTGGCCCACTGGAATATGCAAAGGTTGTTGTGGATTTTGATAAATGTCATGCAAGCGTCTTACTTTCTGAGTTTCCTGAACTGTATTCAAGTCAACTTCAACTACGTAGTTTTGTAATCCACCCATGAGCAGCGTGTTGTTATCAGTCATGAGGAGACTGTGCATGTCAGCTCCATCCTCCATCCTGCAAAGCACCAATAATGACCATTAATTCAATAAAGCTTCACAGCTACAAGTCCTCTACAATCAGTATGAGCACAGGGTTAGCACAAGTGACATATCAAAGGGGAAAAAACACAACATAGGTTACATAATAATTTTTTACTAAAGGCTTTTAATAGCTCCTTCCTCCATCCTGCAAAGGACATAAACTACTGACCAATAATTCATTAAGCTGATAAATAAATTCACAGCTATAGGTCACCGATGATCAACATCAGCACAAGAAGAGGTCAGGTGAAGCATTCACAATAATTTATACTGACAGTGCACAAAACCTCACCAGGACACTTAATGCTGCTTTTTTTTTCTTTTAGTTTCTCATCAGAAATTCTGTAGAACTTACGGATAATCAAACATGACAAGGCCTCCACGAGTGTAACATTTAAGGTTGCATTTAGAAAGGAACAGCACACCCGTCTCCAAACTCTGAATGTGTCGGACATCATCAGTTGTGTGCACTTGGAAAGAAGAGAAGCGGGCCATTGTAGGTCCAAAGAACGATGTTGCATGACCCTGAAGAGAACACAAAAAGGAATATTACGGAATCCAGTTTAGGTGACTGCAGAAGAAGTAATCTCTTCTCCAGTATAATTATGGCTCTCACTCTGTGGTTTCCCATCCAGATCATTTCTTCCTGCATGTCAAAATGTGTTGCAGTGACTGGAATGCCAACTTCTGAAACTGCACTGTGAAGCTCAGAAAAGATGCCCTCAATCAGGTGCACAGGCTCGGGAACGGTCACCGCCAGTCCCTCCGGGTCCAGCTCCACACCCTGTAATAGGTTTGGGTTCAGGTGTGGGTCCATGGAGGGCTCGAGGCCTGTGTCCAGAGTCCCATGAAGGCTGGCTGAGTATTCACCCATCCCAGGGTCAAGCCCATCAAAGTTCATCATTGGGTTCAATTAAATCAACCTAAAGAAGAACAACATCTGTTAATAGTAACACTTGTAGATTTAATCGTAAGCACCTGAAATTAATTAATTTCTTCAGTTCTAAAAAACCTGATAGGAGTAACGTGTATTTAACATCTCCTGGGGTTGGAGATGGTTTTAGGAGATGCAGAACCTCCCTATCATCACCCAGGTAATTAGAGTCATATTAAGATGTGAGTGGGGGGGCTGACTTGGGACAAGTTTTTATCTGAGGTTGTAGCTGGATCTGAAGAGCAGTGGGACGTGCTTTGGGAACTTGAAGATTTTTCAAATTATTGTTGTCCACGTTTCTTCTTTGATTTGACAAACACCCCATCATGCTTTTAGAGCTGAAAAAGCATTTTGGATGAGGGGTTAAACACATGAAAAGAAGTCCAGTCACCCCAAACTGAAGCGCTGGAGACTACAAAAACACGAATGACAGAGAACCTGCACAGGCATCCTGCAGCTTTGTTGATAGCTTTGATAGGCTAACAAATGCTAACTTTAAAGCATACAAGGACCGCAGCCCAAAAGAACACACTCGGGTGTTTATTTCTAAAACATACACACGAAGGATTAGCAATAAAAAAAACCCCACTCATAGCAGTGTCTGATTTAGCCAAATTTGGTCGGCGGTTTGTTTCCTTATATCTAAATTAGCTAATGTTAGCAGCATTGTGGCTAACCTGAGCTCCTCATGCTAACATGTTCAACACTCGTAATACTACGCAGTGCCGCGCATTTCTTTTAAAACTTAAAAAAAGATACGGATTTAAAGTCCTCACCCACCTAAGCCTGAACTGCTTCACTGCACAGGAGTCCATGCCCAAATTTCACTCATAACAACAAACACAGGTACACTGCAAAACGTTTCCGGGGTATCCGTGGTGCATTTAAAAGCAGCCTTGGAGTTCCTGGTTACCCCAGACTCACACTAGGCCTGTTCATCCAGTCTTTAACTTTTACTATTGTCATTTAGCCTTGATAGGTAGATTTATCCATTCATTGACTAAAACTAAAATGCACTGAGTTAATGACCTAGTAAACGGGTAACGATTTTCATAGTTATAGTTCATGGTTTGTGTTTTTCACTAACAAAAAGCAAAAAACAAGCAAATGATCTTCATAGTTCCTTTCGGACTTGTTTTGAAATAGCTCAATTTTTAATAGCTGTTTATCTTTCATGTATAACTAATATCAATTATTCCCCGGGCTTGACTGGATCGCTAATGGAGCAATTCTCCAGCACCGCGAGGTACGTGAAGGTACCATGAACTCACTTGTTCTGTTCCGAGGTTTTAAAGGTTGCATTAAGGGTTAATTAGGAAATGGGGTTCGAGGGGAAAAGTCCTATACAGACTTTCTTTCATCGCCCGAGGAGTGAAAATAAAAACTGTTTGTTTCTATATTTATTTCATGTTATCATTGGTGTGATATGGAAATTCGGCACAAGGACCTTGTGTAGGCATCAAACATGAAGATAACCCTGCAGGCTGAGGGAAATGGCATAACCTAATTTTTTTTTTAATCATAAATCAGCCAGTATTTTGCATATGTCACTGCTGGAAACGTGAATATGACTGAATCGGTGAAAGTGTTAATATCATATTTTTAATTTTGGAACAGGGTTGTTTATACAGTAGTTTGGATTTACACATGAAAACAGTTACTCACGCTTGTCCAGCTAAAGATAATTGAAACAATGTTAAATCATTTTGCACCCACGATTAATATTAAAACAACACTCAACTCCCCAAGAAATATGAACAGATTTCAGTGATTCAATCGATCTTAAAAACAGCAAATAATACTTCAGAATATTGTATTTTCTTTATCTACAGTCATTATAAATGTGGAAATTATATACCTTATTATTAAACATAGACAAACAAAAAACTGTCAACTTCATACACATGAGTTTATTTAATTTAAAAGTTTGTTTAAAATAATTTACTTCTACATAGATGATGAGGATCCTAACATACTTCGGGAAATAGTCACGACCTTTCCTCAGCACAGATCTCCCAATATAAGCGATTTCATCACTCCACTGATTTCTGTCCATCGATATGAAATTAATGTTTTCCGTTTTTAAAGAAAAAGACTCTCATGTGCAGGCTGTAGGAGGTTGTTGGAGATCATTGTTCGACTCAAGCACATCAGAGATTTTCACACATCACTTGGATCAGTTCAAACACACCCGCTTCAAATGTTATCAGTCCATTAAATGGCTTTGTTAAGTTATTACGGCAGTGAATACAGGCCGTTTTATACTGTTTGTGGACGGATTTTGAAGCCTTAAGAATAAATTGAATCAGAAATTAACGTGGAGTCTTAAATTGTATAAATTAAATTAATGTATTTGTATCAAAATACATTAAGAGTATGAAACAAATGCTCCTCCAGGTTGTTTTAGGGTCAATTTACAGAAAAATTAGTCCTTGGAATATGACAGGATATGATTCCACTTTGATTTAATTAATAATTAAAATTTAAAACACTGGAGGTACTATTTAATGATCCAGCACTTTGAGTTCCTCAGCATACGCAATTATTACTGAAAAAATATTTTGTATATGGATAATGGAAATAATTTTTTAAAGATAAAATAGATAAAGCAGGCTGTACCGCTTGAATAAAACAGTACAGACCCATAAAAAAACCTGACGTTCTCTGAGTTCTCTGTGGGCTTTTCTTCCTGGACAAAATAGATAAATTATACACAAACTGGATTGTTTTACCACACCCTTAAATTATGATGAAAGACGTTTATACTTTTATTGGCCACATTTGGCCACTTTGAGTGGTTCTCAAAATGTTTCTGGCATGTCCATCCCCTTTTAGTGCCAAGTAGGTTAGGTAAAATAAAGTGCATGATCACATCAACAAACTCTTGTTTATTGTCCCTATATCAGAATTTCATTCAGCTTGGTTCCAGTTCATATTTTTCCCCTGGTCGCACCGCAGCAGGGTTTGGGCTCACGTGGTTTAAGTGCGCAGCCACAGCCTAACCACGGTTTAAGCTGGAACTGATATGTCCCGGCAACGACCAGGACATACAGAAGTAGGAGTGTACATAATCCACGGTTTTCCACAACGGTTCATGTTGACGTTATTGTCGGGGGAAGTCTGTCATGTGCACTGCGGTAACTTAGAAGCAGAGAGTGCGTGAAAGGGGTTAACAAGGACCCACAATTTTCCCATCGGATCCTCTGTCATTAATTTTCCCTTGGTGTTGATTGAACAAAAACTCCATATATATGTTTATCCTGTCAGCTGAGGGCGAGCTGTCTCAACGCCCAAAATGATCAGATATCAGCTGCAAACTGTTCATTCTGTGTTATTCTGAAATGAACTATGTTACAAGATGCCCAATAAATGTAATAACATCAAGGTAGTGATGAATTTTTCCGCACTGTTACCACAATTATAATACCGAACAGAAATGGGACAGATTAAGGAAGTATGACAACATCTTATGTCTTCCCTTAACTTTTTCTTTCTCCGCAAAACAAGAAGAAGGAGAAGAAGGTCAGATTGCGAACGCAGATGGAAAGTTTGCTCAATGTTACCGGGCTGAAACACAAAGGTTACTCTCACTTCCTCGGAAGATGATACACTTTGAGTACACGTTTAATTGGTGTGTTTCTTTTGTTTGTATTCTATCACATGTGTTAAGTGCAAAAATGTGGTCATAGTGAATGATTTCATATTACATCATTTAAGTGATCCATTACAAGGAAAAGATGGATTTTGTAAGCCTATGAATAACTTTGTTGCAAGCCTGGATTTTTTTGTCCCTTCCTTGAATCTATGACATGAAGAATTAAGGCAAGGGTCCAATCCGGTACTAACGAGGTGCGAGGTGTCCCTACCTGATCAATGAGTGCAATTTTCCCTTTAAAGCTGACAGGGCGGGACATAATGACTGTACCCAGATGTAAAACTTTGATCAGAAAGCGTTTAGGTTAATTGGTGGCTCTTTCAGTCTATGAATGAGTGAATGTTATGAGCCCGGATTTTTCCTTTCTTCCACTGTATTACCTAACATGATACATTTTTCCTGACCTGTCTTTCTGGTTGTGATTATATCGATCATATTTGTGCTGAGGGATGCCCTGGGAAATCCTGCATTGAGTAATTGAGTCAAAACTATTTCTCATTCTCACACCCACCAGGACAGGTGGTGCCTACAAAAGCAAGCGTCAGTACGCTCCCTCACAAAATTCAAACCACCTACTACTCACAGAGAGGAGAACAGAGAGGAGGCAACTCGGCAAAGCGCACCATGGATTTTTGTCTTGCGAATTTCATTGCTCTTGCTTTGCTGTTTTTTTTGGTCACTTCTGGCGCTCCAGCCGTGTTGCCGGGTTCATGCGTTGATGTACAGAACAGCTCTCTGGGACTTAATCAAATTGCCAGAAATGTATCAGTGGAGGTAAGTGTTTTATTTATTTCACATTTTCTTTTTTTCCCCACGTAAAAATTATAGTAATCATATTGTTTTAGAGCGCATTTGGGATGTGTTTTATTCACTTACATGCACCTTTAAGGGATTAAAAATCTCCCTTTTCAGTACGAAGTCATCTTTCATTGCTGAAGTGTTTTAAAGTAGGAAACTTTTGCTCACACATGGTTACCGTTTGCGCAGTTTCGACTATACTATATACCCGAACTTATTAATTTGTACATTTGTTATTCTACCATGATGTACTCATATTAATTCTTCCCAAATGCTCTGCAGGCACGAAAGGGGTTGGAAACGGATGAAGAAGTAATATTTAACACCTCACTTGTTTGGATGGAGGCGAAAGACATGTGTGATCCCGGGACCCTCCAAAAGAATCCTATGGTAATATCACCTATGAAGACAGGAATTATAAACTGTGACCTAAAAAATACAGCGATATCTTAGCTGGTTGCGGTGTGATTTTTATTAATTCTTGTCTCCTCTTCCTCCTCAGCCATGCATTGGAAAGATGCTCAGAGTCCTAGATCGTTACATATCGCTGGTGAATATGATTTCAACGTTTGAAAGCTGCTCAGAGCTTGCCAGGAAGGTGTTGCCAAGGATACAGAAATTGCACAAAGACATGACCAAATGCGTGCCGGGAGAATGGAGTGATGAAAAGGTGCGTTTAGTCAACTGAAAAAACCCCGACAATTTATTTTAAATCTCAGCCATGTTACAAAATGCTTACTGATTGTTCTGATTCTGCAGAAGCCCCACGGTGATGACAAAGATACAGTTCAGCAGTGGGAGAAGCCATACCTGTGTTACTACACCTTGGACCGACTCTTCTCCTTCTCCATCCTCACCGCGCGCGTTTTTGCGCCCGGTGATCCCGCTCAACACACAAGCGGAGCGGCTCAGAAATGCACGTAGTGCCAAACAGTGTTTTCATTACTGAGCGTATTGAGCATCCTTTAATTTGATCACAGTGATCAAAGTTTGTAGTGCAGTTTTCTGTAGCTCATAATGTATCTAAAATGGGATTGGATCTTTAAATCTGATATATTTATTAAACTTTATTTTATTTATTGTATTTATTTGTTGATATTCACAGGAATCAACTAATGCTGTTTGTTTTCATGTCTATGCATTTTTATGCAAATCAAATACAATGTTTATAATAAACTGCATCTCATGATAATGTGTTTTTGAGTCATATCTTATGGCAATTGTTCTTTTTGTCAACACAGTAAATCATTACTCATTCAGGAAATTTATGAAGTTACCTGCACTGAGCAACACCTCTTTTTGCTGAATAATTTTGAATAATAATGTACTAATGTGGAAAGGAAGCTGTGCTTTCCTAAAACATTCCTGCTGCTCTTTGGAGATCCACTACTTCCTGCACATTTCCTCCCAGCCGATGCCTCTGACCTGTTTGTTTGCAGTCTGATGATGCAATGCTTATCCAGCAGTAATTCAAAGAAAGGGGAAGAGGAAGTGTACAGACACTGAATTGCTCAACAAGGAAGTGTCTCCTAGTGTGAGTGATCTGATATCCAGAAATTATTCACCCTCGCCCGTGTCCCGCCCACATAGTCTTTGAAAGTTGGAAACTTGAGTTTACTGTTTACATCCACCACTGGAGAGCAGAGCATAGTGTCCTGGCTCTCAGCGCAAATTATATACTGATTTAGAAACTTTGCAAAAACTGAAAAGTGCTTTACAAATGATCAGTAATATAATTAAATAAATAGAGAACACAGAAAAACAAGAATGTAAACTACATACACAGCATTTAAAGTACAAGTGCAATATTAAAGTAATCAGAACACTGGATGCCCATGATGTCTGATTCGGCAGGTGGGTAGGATCAGTGTTACATTTTTAGATAAGCTGCATAAGAAAGGCCCTATTATTGTATAAAAAGTGAAGTGCCTGTACAGCTGGTAACTGTACAGAGTGTTTGTGAAACTGTGATGTAATCATGAAGTTCAACATGTTACAGTTAATCACTGAAGAGGTTTTATGACAATCATTAAAATTGCTGCATGAGCAGTAAAGAATAGTTATGATAAAAATCTCAGATCACTCAGCCATACATAGCTGTTTCCTTTTAAAGCTTACGGTTAGGCTGGGTGGGGGGGGGGGGTTCCAGTGTTTCCCTGAGCAGTTCTCTTCTGCTCCGTTTTT
>VOQJ01000055.1:18409-31377 GCA_015052665.1 Apistogramma diplotaenia | reverse complement strand
AGATGGGTCTGTCCGTAGCGGTTCAGGCACCTCTCGAGGAGCCCCGACGACTGCGCCAGTGGAGCGGGACAGCGGGAAGCTGGCTCAGGATCACCCTCGTCTCGTTTCTCGCCACCTTACCTGTGGAGCAGCTGCGCGCCTTCCCTTCCTCCCTCAGCGACTGCCAGACGCCGACCGGCTGGAACTGCTCCGGTGAGAGTCATTTTATTCAGTTGCAGCCTCGCTCCAGATTCTGTGCATTAAAATCTTAGATGCACATCCAAGTGAAGCTGGTGTGAGACTAATATTAGATCTCCGAGACTGGGCAGCATGAGCAAATCAAAGTTTAGAAGAGCGCTTGCAGCAGACGCCTCATTCTGCGTGCTGTAGTTTTGTGATTGTAACCTGCAAGCGTGCCTCGGGTCGGTGCTGGTGCTGTGGAGCACTCTGGTTGCAGATACCGACCGCAAAGAGAGGATGCAGACTTTTGGTGTTGCTTGATGTGCATTTAGCCTCGCTGAGTTTGCCTCGGAGCTTGACAGCAAAGCATACAGCGGCGATCGTGTCACCTGGCAGGCGAGCGAGAGGGTCGATTCTTTCGATCAGACACAAAGTGGAAGCAGCAGCATTAAGGATCATTTTAAGGAGAAATAAAACGGGGGGTCGCTGGGAATATTGTCAACGGAATACAGCGACGTGCGCCATAATTACGGTTAGTTTAAGGCAGCAGAAATCCCCTTTTAGTAAAGATTCGCCACTTTCATGTGGTCCCTGTGTAAAAACGGTTCTAGGCAACTCTTGGACCTTTTATCTAGCTCACATTGAGCTTTAACTTTAACCTACCAAACTGATCGCAGCAGGAAATTACAGTCTAGTTTTATGGGCTTATTTGGCAGGCGAGTTGTTTCATTAATTGATACCTTTAAATAAAAAACGCTGTCGTTTCTGTAACAGACCACTGAGCTATAAACTTGTTTTCTCCCTTTGGTGCCCAAAACGATAAAAGAAGCGGAGCGGGCTGCAGAGCGCAGAGCCTCGCCTCCCTTTGTAAATCAGCCGACTGTGCCGCCATATATTTCCCCTGTCGCCTGTCTAAGTCTGAACCCTTAAAATAGCTCTAAGCCGATTCCACACACTCATGGGCAGTAGCGGTATTGATATTATAGCTCATAACAGCCAGACATCAATATGGAGTTATGACTGCTGTTTGCAGCCTGAAAAGGAGTATCAATGCAGCTCACTTGGATGACATCTTAATAAGAAGAAAGGGGATGTCATATAATACAAAGAGCATAACTAATGTGTATGTGACATGTATGGGGATGGAATTAAGAAATGCTGCACGATAGACTGATTGTACATTGCCAGGCAGAAGTGTGCGTGTGTATGTGTGTGTGTGTGTGTGTGTGTGTGGGGGGGGGGTAATTTGGATATCAAAGTTTTAAAAATGAATTTCATTATGATAATAGGCTGATTAAGTCAGGCTTAATTAAGCACGCACAAACAAGAAGAGATTGAACTATAGCTTATTACTGTAACCTGTGGAAGGTTGCTGTCATCACTCTAAGCATATCTGATATTTAGCAGCGGTGGAACGGAGACCGAAAGTGTGAGGCAAACACTCGCAACATCACGTTATGACTTTGTCTTCCTGTACCGTGATACCCATGTTGAGCTGCTAATGTTGCGTGATAACGAATGCACCGGAAGTGCGTGAGAATAACGGGGTTTGTTTTGATGTTTGTGATCCAGTTATGATCAAATGATCAGGCACGTGGTACAAATATTTATTTATTTGTTTTTATTTGTTCTTCACCCTGTAATGAGAAGCTGAGGAGATTTTGGTGAACTGTTACACTGCTAATTTTTAGATTTTATAAATTCACAGTTTCTGCCTTACCTACTAATCATTACCTCTAAAATAGTAGTTTCCTGTAAGGAATGAGGAGTTTTTTCCCCCCAAGAATCTACAGTACATGCAGATGAAGTCATGATTGAATTAATTTGAATAGTATTCTCCTATGATTCAGACTGATAATTGATCATATCTTTATTCAGATTACTGCACTGTAGCCTACTGGAAGCTCGTTTTGAGCTGCTGCTCATGGTGGTGATGATTTGCACGTAATCACTGATAATGGTACACATCCTGTCCCAATACACACTCGCCTGCCTTCCCACTTCCTGACACACTCTCATCTGCATTTCAGCGAAGGCTTTTATCCTGCACGCCTTGAGGAGGCTTAAGTGCATATTCTAGAACAATGGGCATGCACTCACATGCACCCAGCATCAATTACAATTAATAGAGAACAACCAGTGACATGTAGTCCACCATAAAGAGATAAGACCCTTTGAAAGATAATAAAAATAAGGTAATGATATTAATAAACCCACAGTAAATGGCACAGGGCTTAATTATCCACTTCTTCCTAACAACACCACCAATGTGTGACAGTTTTCAGTGCAGGGAGAATGGCACTGAGTGAAAAACAGTTTGGTGATGAGTCCAGTGTCACATCGGTGCTAAGACACAGATAATTATGGGCAGTAGTATCAAGAAAATGAGTTGCCAGTTTCAACAGCATTGCCTTTGAAAGAGCATTGAATTCGATTTTGTTCCACGGAATAAAAGAAGAGCTAGAAAAAACTTGGTTTGACAAAGACTGTCATTCTGTGTGGTTTGCATCTGTTAATGGCTTGAAGAAGTGCCAGAGAGGAGTCAGAACAGAGGATCCCAGAAGGGTCTCAGCACCAAGTGAATGTTTGTCAAAGCGCGAGTGCATAAAATTGGTCTTGAAATCCATCGTGTCATCTTGAACTAGGTGGTATTTGAATGTGCAAGTCATGAATCTGTGAAACTGCAGCAGAAAAAAAAAAAGTTTTCCATACTTTATTAACATGCTATATATTTCTCTGATTAATTATATTTGAGCTTGGTGTGTAGGAAGCTGTAATCAGTGCATATGTGCCAAGATTTTAAAAGGGATATATGAACTGTGAAATGTTTTTTTTTTAACAGTTGGCGCCATATTAAAGGAGTAATGATATAGAAAATGAAGAATTAGATATTTTGACACATCACTGTAGGCGTGGTACAATGCCGTTATAAAATTAAGGAGTGCTGAATTCCATTTAGCGCCTTCAGGTTCTGAGGTTGTGCGTGTTGTGCAGACTCCTTGTCACATTGTGATGACTTTCTAGGACACCTGAGTGCAACTGCACCATTGTTGATGTCATTAAAAACACTGGATTTTCTCCTGTCATGACAAGTCATAATGACGACTATAGAGGGCCCAATTGATCTGTGAGTTGGTCGATTTTCTATTGATTTGTACTTATGCATGATGCTGCATCAATATTTATCCTGTAAACGGTTCCCATTTTCAGGATGTAGAAATAAGGTATTTATTAAAAACAATAAGAGGCAAAAAAAACCTCAACTGAAATAAGGGACTACTTGTTTCTTTGTTGGCATTCAGTTTGTTCAGAAAGTAGTTCAGGAGTCCTACATGGTTTTGTCCTAGGACCCATTCTTTCCACCCTCTTCATCAGGGATGGACAACTCCAGGCCTCGAGGGCCGGTGTCCTGCAGGTTTTAGATGTGTTCCCGATCCAACACACCTGAATCACCTCATCAGTATGCAGTCAAGCTCTCCAGAGTCCTGCTAATGATTTCTATATGTGCTTCAGGTGTGTTGGATCAGGAACACATCCTGCAGGACACCGGCCCTCGAGGCCTGGAGTTGTCCATCCCTGCTCTACATGCTTCATCTAGGCAATATTATCAGAAAGCATAACATAAAGTGGCAGTGATATGTAAATAGCATGTAGGAATATTATTTATGAAGCCAGCTGAAACAAATCAGGTCACTCCTAAAGACATAAAGGCCCACCTCTGAATGTAGACGTCACTTTGGGTCCAGGTTCTATTGTAAAGGGGCTTAAACATCTTACAGCAATGACAAGTGAACCAATCATTAGCTATGTGAAGAGGCCGTTTCAGAGTTAAACTTAAATCAACTTTGGGGAGACGGATTCACTGAATGTTCCCGAGAGACCAAATGTCAGCTATGCTTTGCGTGTGGGAGGGGCTTTTGTTGCCTCATAGTCATTTTAGCCTTGGAAAGGTCTCCCACCTGTCCAGTATAATGAAGAACGAGGAAAATCCAGTTTCGATTTGATAACGGAGACGATAGCTTAAGTTGGGAATTTTACTGCTATGAAAAGCTGGCTGTGACACTGGGGATGAGAGAGTGCAAGCAGCACATTAAGTTTAAAGAACCTAAAATGCTCCTTGCAGCTGAACTGCGGGGTTGCCTGACAGTCATTTAATATTGCTTTACCATTTTTTATTACTGCAGTGCTAATATGCTATTGAACAAACTTCTATACAAATGTGTGGTGGGTAAAAACTTATTGCAGTTGTAATTTACCTGCACGAGATCAGAAAAAGTACTGTTATATCCAAATAGTCTTCCAACACAGGTAATACATGTGGGATTTTCTGCCTCATATTGCTTTAAACAAGCAAGCGACTGTGTTATATACAGACTGTAGATCGGCTGGCTCATGTCTGTCCTTAACAGATGTACTTGCAGAGTTTTACCAACAATCAGCTCAAATCTTTTGGCTTCAGTCATTCATATTAAAACAAGTAGAAGAACAAGGTATTCATCTACTGCTGAAAGGCTTTCAGTCCAGTTCCGTTTTATCGTTATCACATATTTCCATTGTAATAATACACTGTATGAATGAACGACGGCTCACAGCTTAATTACCCCACCACATACCTTACATCTCCTGTGGGTACATTTCTGTGATAAAGGCAATCCCTTCTTCAGCGAATACTTTGCTATTGTTAACTTTGAAAGTCCATGTGATGCTTTGAGAGTTCTAAGTGTAGAATATGCAAAGTCCCCTGCAAATCCCATCAAGTGGAGGGAATTTAACTGTATTCTCAAGAGAACTGCCCATTTGATTTCAATTTTTCTCAAGACAGAAGTGAGAAGAACTTGCATGCAGGTTTACACCTCTGACAAAAAACCGCAATTTAAAAAAAAAGAATTATAAGACACGTCAGTGCTGACTTGGCTTCATCACAAAGGGATCTAAAGTTACTAATTGCTTCTATTAAGGCTGTTTTTGAAAGTTGTTTTATTTTCTCATATTTCCCATAAAAAATTTAAAAAAAACAACAATTCTTGCAGGACTGCTGTGATTAAAGACTCGAGGTGTTTTCACACCTGCACTGTTTAGTCCGTTTGAAACAAACTCTCGTCCCCCCCCTCGGTGGTGTTTGTCTTTGCAGGCTGATCATGATAATCACACTCAGGTGAGCGCCAAAACACCCACATCGAGACCCTTTGGAGGAGCTGGTCTCAGTTCAGTTCCAAACTGCAGAGTGGTTTGTTTACGGTGAGAACGTGAGCCTACCTTGATCCAACCCAACAACAAGGTGCACGCTGCGCCTACCTTGATCCAACCCAACAACAAGCTTTGTATTCTGGCTTGCGGCAAAGCACCGTATATGTGCAGGCTGCGCGAACTGTAGCTGTAAAATGAGCCGAGGTTTCAACAGTCCAGAACGTAGCACCTTCTTCCTGTATTTACTCCTGCTGCTCCTGGCCCGGACACATCTGCCCATGAAGTGGACTGAACGTTATAGTGACACATTTGGTTCACTATCAAGTTTTCACTGTGTGAAAAGAAACCAAGCCGTGGGAAAGAGCTACAAGTTTACACACTCATCACACCAGAGTAAACAAATTATAACTTGTTTTTAGTGTGTAGAGTGTTCAGTAAACTGATATAAAAACAGATAAACCATCATAAACCTGTTGCAAAGTTATATATAACAAAAGACCTCCAGTATGAGAAAGGTCAGGAGAAGATGTCTCACCACTGTGGTTGTTCAGCCTTCATTATTAATTTAGTGTATTTAATTATTGAACAGCACGATGCTTAAAACCTGGGTGGAGAACTCTTCATTCTTCTTAGTGCTTAGTTCTTAGTGCAGTGAAATTCCAGGTAGGTAGGAGGAGATGCACTTGGCTAACAAGCTCTCTCTTTTAGACAAGCAAGTGCCTCGCTTGGCATCTTAATCGTTAGCATATAAACATTACCTTTTCAATATTTGATGTTTGGCAGCTTGTTTTCGTTAATTATTCAGCTCACTGTAATCTCCTCCTGGAATGACAGGCCAGGAGCAGGAAGTATACGTTTTCCTGGCCTCTGACACAGTGCAGCTACGGCTGTGCACAGAACTTGTATCAGTCGTGTCCCATTTACATTTGTTTGGGCGGGAGGCAGGGGGGATGTGATAGAACAGCGCACCTTGTGACACATCCAAAGCGAGCGATAACAGCTCAAATCATTTGATCACCGCGTCTGTTTCCTCTCCTCAAAGTCACCTTTGGTTGAGTTTGGAGCAGGTCCATTTAAAGTAGTGGTTTTCCAATTTTTGATGACCCACTGCAAGTTTACGGAGGTCACCGAAGGTTGCTCACAGTCATAGGAAATCGCCGCACACAGGAAACTGCACAC
The DNA here is from genome assembly GCA_015052665.1 of Apistogramma diplotaenia. NCBI lineage: Eukaryota > Metazoa > Chordata > Actinopteri > Cichliformes > Cichlidae > Apistogramma > Apistogramma diplotaenia. The sequence continues at coordinate 24,852 of VOQJ01000055.1, read as the reverse complement.
TTGTGCAAATTTTTGTTTATAATGTGTTATTTCAGAGAAACTGTTTTGTTGGTAACGGCAGTTTTTTTTAACCACGTGTAAAGTGGTTTTTATCATCACAGCGATCTTTGTCTCTGAGAGGCAGGTGTAGTCTACTGTGGAAATTTCAGGGAAAGATGCAGCTTATTGTGGTGCACTGGCTGATTCATGGACATTTGTTCTTGTTCACTAACACTTAGTATGTTTTTGTTTTTTGTATTTGCCAGATCTGTGCCAAATGTTAACCATAAAAATTCTGCAAATCAACAAAGCTAAAAGAAGATATAACAACTATAATTACATATCTGTGCCAACGTTAGCCCGCATTTCTTTTGTTATATTTGGGCCTTATTCACTATTTTCCACATGGGCCACTTAAAAGTGACAGACAGCACACTGGCAAAAATGTCCCACAGCTAATTTGGGATATTTGGGCACCGTTTGCTTTTGTACATGTGGGCCACTTAAGGGTTTTATTTTTGCTGTTGCTGTTGTTTTTTTTTTTGGTTTCTTGCCAGAAGTAGCCAACATCTGCATGCTGCCTGTGTCCTTTTCATGCCACAAACAAGTGTCTTGCTGCAGTTCACTGTGTTTTCTGATCACAGCCTGTTCCCCGACGTTTAACTGTACTAAGGCTCATAATTACAAGACTTACAAATGAATATACTAAAGTGCTTATACTGTCCTGTTGCACATAGGGGCACACATGTATTGGTATATACGATGTCTGAAAGTTGCAAATGCTGGGAGGGACTCCAGCACCCCCTGCGACCCTGAATTGGATAAGAAGAAGAATACGGATGGATGGGTAGAGAGATGCTTGGGGTCATAAAAATGGCATCATCCTTTGTCCAGTACAGCAGTTGCTCTCCTTTGCTTACAGTACTCCAGTATATGAAGCATAGTCTGCCTCACAGCTGAGCAGACAGTTATGTGGAGTCAAGAACAACCTTTTTAAAATGTTCTAAACTGCATTGCTGGAAAGGTAATAAGCAGGTCTTCCCTTTTCAATGTAAATCTAATCCTAATATTAATAGTGGAATTGTTTTATTCCCTAAATCTGTTGGGTTCAAATATCTAACCTTGGGTCAAAACTAGGTTTAGAATTCATATTTTTTGATCAAACTTGTCCTCCTGAGCTTGGCCAGATTCCTTTATGTATGGTGTATTAACCCAAAATACACGTTTCCCAATACTTAAACTTTGGATGTAGCTCTAAAAAAGTGAATTGATTGTTCTGAGCATTTAGTTTTATCTACTTTCTCCAATATTAAACATCTGGATATGCTATGCAATGGCTTTGTGTGCGGGGAGCCAACAGGAAGTTAGCCAAGTCTACAGGCAGGAGTGCTGCTTATGAATGCTGTGCTGAATTGTGTGGATCATGCTCATGGAGGACGCTTGCAAAAGACATGTAGCTTTCATTAGAAGGAATGAGGTGATATCTTGTATTGAGTTCTTTTTAACACATTTGTGTTTCTTCAGGTTTTTAGGTTGCAAAGTATGACACCAAAATGTCACTGCAGTCTGTATGCAGTCCCAGAATCCAGTCTCACATATATAAAATTGAAATGCCATCATAAATGTTCTGAAAGTTTGAATCAGAGTTTAGTTATTTACAGTTATTTTAACTTCACAGTATTTTACACAATTTGTAATTCCTTTGCAAATCCTTGACTGCTATCCAGTAACTGCGCTTATCACTGTAATGTTTCAAGTTCAAATCAGTTCAATTCATTTTTATTCATATAGCGCCAAATCACAGCAAAAGTGCTTTATATATCATTACACAGCAGTAATTACAGAGAAAACTCAACAGTCAAGACAACCCCATATGAGCAAGCACTTGGCAACAGTAGGAAGAAAAAACTCCCTTTTTACAGGAAGAAACCTCCAGCAGAACCAGGCTCAGGGAGGGGCAGTCATCTGCTGCGGCACGTTGATGCTGAGGGGAGAGACAGCACAGAAGAGACGCTGTGGAAGAGATATAGAGATGAATAATAACTAATGAATAAATGTAGAGTGGGGTTATAAACACAGAAAGCGTGAAAAGAGGTAAATGAAAAAGAAACAGTGCATTGTGGGAACCCGAAGGTGGGGTTCAGGGCCGCATGATCCAGCCATAACTATGAGCTCTATCGAAAAGGAAATCTTAGAAATAGAGATGATGAGCTTTTAGGACAACCTGATAATAATGAATTACAGTAGCTCAGCCTACAAGTAATAAATGCATGATCTAGTTTTTCAGCATCACTCTGAGACAAGATCTTTCTAATTGTAGAAATATTGTACAAATATTGAAAAATCGCAGTCTTACAGATTTGCTCAACATGTGCATTGAAATATGTTCAGATTTCACTCTCCGGTAAAGTTGGCCAAATCTCTCCCGACACCTCTTATTTATTTATTTATTTTTTACCATATTGATTCTCATGTCTGCCAAACATATGGGCTTCAATTTTAGAATTTAAAGCAGCTGCCACCTAAGAGAATCTGAATTCAGACTGCTCCAACAGGCAAAACGGTTTCATGATTTAAAAAAACCTGATGATGAAAGCTGCTTTAGTGATCGTGGGTCATTTATTATCATGTAAACAAAGACATTTTTCCAAGGTTGTACCAGCACAGGAAATATCACTTGCAGTCAGTCTCAAATGACTATGTGAGATTTGTGGCGTTTTTCCCTGAAGCCTTAACCCCGTTGGCCCTGGTGTCTCTGAAGATCTAACAGAAACAAGTATGAAACATAACATAATTTATGTCACATGATGACTGCTTTTCAGAGATTTCCAGCCATTACAAAAGCTGATATGCCACTTGCATACTTGTAAACAGTTCACAAGAACAATTGTCTTTGATTCCAGTAGACAAAGTGTCTTCATCTGCAAGTCTTGATTGCACTGTTGTTCATAAGATGATAAGAATGTCTCCAGCAGTAATGAATCCCTGTGAGTTATTGTTTACAAGTGATAGATGTATCTCTCTTGCTTCCTGGCTCCTGTAGATGTCCAAGCTTCGCATCTGTTTCTTAGTAAAGAAGACAGTTTAATGACTTGTGGAGGAGTTGGATTTTTTTTCTTCCTTTCATTTAAAAATAAGTTTCTGCCTTTTTTTCCCCCCTCTTTTGTTTCCCATAAGCCTGCTACCCAGAGAAGCTGAAAAAATGTTAAAATATCAAACTATGAAATTTGTAGCTTGGAGTGATTTCACACACACGGATACACGCAACGACTCAAAAACATGTCCCGTCTTTCAAAGAGTCTATGAGCTGGCTTGAAAATGATCTGATATTTTCCAATCATTTGTATACACATAGCCAGTAGTATGATTGTCATCATAACAATGCTTCTCCTGTGAGTATCATCAACATGCCAGTTGCCTGGGTGCCATTCTTTTTGTAGCTTTCCAGACTGCCTCGTATAGCCCTCTTCAGGCTAAGGGCTTTGTTCCATCCGTGCACTCCAAGCTTAGAGACCTCTCATGCCACTGTTCTTGGCTCAGTGATTGTATGTTTGCACAGAGAGCTTACACTTTATGGTCATTCAGGACCCTGGCAAATAGCAGGTTCGTTTTAGCATGGGCTTCTAGTCCATGGGGTATTATTGCCTGATAGGTTGTTCCATGCCAAGAAGGGCTTTCACAAGTGGAGAGGGTCATTGGTTATGACAAGTTACAGGAGATACCGTGTCTAAGTGCCCATTATAATAAGACATCTATGAATAGAAAATAGCTTTGTAAAATATCCTGCCTGTAATGTCCACAGACAGCCTGGTATGGTGATGTGTATGAATGTCACGTGTCGTTTCAAACGATATCAACTTAACTTTTCTGCTTTTAGCCATTTCATGAGATGAGTGATGCCTGTCCCTCACCAGAGCCCTCACCACCCTAAAATAATCTGAAAAAATCAAAATAAATATGCAATTCCATGATACCACATTGGCATAGCAGCGATGAGGAAGCTGAGAGAACACTAAAGTTGTTCTGGTTAAGACACAAAAATTGTTTTTATTTGGTTCTTAATGTCATAAATCTTTAATTTGAATACAGCACTTTAAGATTTTTTTTTTAGCACCATCATCAAAATTTACATATGTGGACATTGTAGTAACTTCTTTTATTGTAAAGTGCTTATGGTTTATTTGATTTTTATTTTTTTTTTAATGATAGTAGAAGCCAAGTCTGAAACATCAAAACACATGTAGTGGGTAGTACAATGTGCTCCCGGTAGGATGGTGTGATTATAAAGAATATTTCTATGAGAAAAGTTAAGCACCCAATTAGGAGGTTTGGGTTTTTTCGTGCTCCAATTTATTTATTTTTTATTAAATAAAGCTAATTAAATAACCTACAATTAAATTAAATTATATTAATTATATTAAGAGATGTTCTATCCCAAAGAAATATGCATTATCTTAGGAGGCTTTTTTAATGTCACTGGTAAAACAATATAATGTTTTAAATGTTTAAATGTAAAAAGGAATCAGTGGCATCGTCTTACGCTTCATTTGTGTCTCATATTTGGGAAAAAAAATCACATTCTTTTACTTTAAGGCAGCAAAGCATAAACGTAGACATAAAAGAACAAAATGCACACTGTTCATCTTTGAAGATCAAAGATGAATGTCTTTGATGTTCATATTTAGCTTCAAATTCCAATTTTACCATGCCTTGTGGACCTTGTTACTGTATTTTCCTTTCTAATGCTTCATTAAATATTTTAAAATTGCTTGCTAAAGGACACAATTGAAATGCAACATTTCTCCAGGTTTTAGTCAGTGATATAAGGCGGTGCACCTAAATGTTGTCCTTCCATTAGTCTGCACTGTGCCTGGTGTTCATGGCACGTTCAGTGGTCCTGGCTTTCCTTCTTTGGGAATTTTTATTTTTTTTATTTTTTGTTATCTAGTGCAAGAATATGAAAGCAGCAACTTCATGCTTTGGATAAATACATAAAATGGTGTACATGTCAACATTATGTGCTATAATAACATGTTAATTAGTTCATTTGTTTTTGTTTTCTGTTTTTATTTCTGCCTTCTGCGTGCACCTACAACTGACAAATGGACTGAATCTTTTTAAATAGGCTGCAATTATGAGAGCAGGTTATAGAGACATATCATTCATTATCAGTCATTTGGAGTGCTGTTTATGTCCAAATTTTGCTTTTAGCTCTGCTTTTAGACTCTAACAGCTGAGGGAAATATCTTGTTTTTCTGCTGCTTCATGTTACACTACTTTGGAATTGCTGTGTTGATGTTTGGAAAATCACACGGAATTGTACAGTAGGTTTCAGAGCTTCTCACGCCTGTTGTGGCTGAAAACTCAAATATTTTTTTAAGTGTTTACAGCTTAAAATGTGTCAGTTGTACTAATATTATCAAAATGTCATTACAAATCGCAGTATAATTGCTTGAGAAAAAACATGTATGAAATAATAACATGGTAAACTGGTAAGTGCATGTCACATGTTGTGATATACCATATCTAGCATATTTACTGTTATAACAATAAGACTTTAATGTTTCTTAATGAAGATTTCACACAACTTTTGATGAATAATAATGCATATTATGTCAATATACACAACATGCAAATTGAGAGAATTAGAGAAACATCTGCTCCAGCAACACTGCAATCTGAACTGGGTATCATTGCTTTGTTTATCAAATTGAAATCATTTGTTTCCCTGATAGGCTCAGCAAAATCTAATGCAAGTGAAAGTGCTCTTCTTTTTCCAGAATTCAGATGGGTTTGTCTGTTGTCTGTAGCTTACAGCTCATACCTTAAGCTTTAAAACCTGTTTTTAAACATACGTTATAACTTTGTAACATGTAGCTTGTATCGCATTAACTTTTTTACCCATGAAGACGAGATCTGATAATCTCCCCAGTACCCTTAATGATGGGTTTTGACACGTCAGTGTCAATAAAGTCGCTGTTCGACAACCATTAGAATAGGTTCCAGGCTTTTCCAGGGGTAGCCCAAGAAGCTGGTTCTAATTTCTAATGCACACCCAGTCATTTTGTTTTGGATGCAGGCCGGAATGTGTGGCACAAACAGAAGAGAGAAACAAGGGTTAGCCATTGTATTTGTCCAGGAGGGGAATAGTTAAAGTAATCTTTGGGTAAATAAGCGTCACATAATTCCCAGGTTTATGTCAGCTGGAATTGGATGGAATACACTGTAAATGTACTTTGGAAAAAGGCTTCATGCACATGTGGCTTTTTTTAAGCAATCACTTCAGGTAAACTAACAGCCCTGAGCTCAGTCTACAGTCAGGCCCATGTGACTCTTTGATTTGATTCAGGAAGCTATGGTGGAGTCATTTGAGCTCCCTAACGCAGCCTGAATCGGATCATATCCCAGTTTTGCCTCTGCTGGACAACGCCCCAGGAGTTAGTCTTTTTATACACAAACAAATA
>VOQJ01000053.1:8275-20130 GCA_015052665.1 Apistogramma diplotaenia | reverse complement strand
CCTGCCATGAGGCACGAGAACTGCGTGCCTCCCCTAGTGTTTCTTTGCAGCAGTTTTATGATCCTCAGCAGAAGAAACGTTACACACATACAGTTGTTGATAAAGAAAAGCACAGTGCATTACAGTATATACACCAGCTAAAATATAAAAATTTAGTTCATATAGTAAAAGTGTTCAAACATTTTAATAGCGACATGCAGGACAGCAATACGTCTCACTGCATAGCATGCAGCACAGTTAGCGTAGTCATTGCACAATCCACGGTGAGGCCCAGCGGGCTGGTGCCTCACCCGCTCGTATCTTTGTAGTATTTGAACGGTAAACGTGAAAATTCGGCGATTTTGAAAAAAATAATACAAAAATGGTGAAGTTAAATGGAAAATAATTTTAATATAGAATAAATATAACCATTAAATAAAATTTTTTATTTTATTTTTCCATGATGACTTTTTTTCCCTCTTTGATATCTAATGCGTTTTTCAAAGTGGTTTATTTTTATTTTTTTACTTATTTTCATGAAAAACAAAAGAAAAAAGTTTCACTGTTTTAGAGTGTCATGGTTTGAGTAAAATGGTGCCCTCAGCATTGGCACATCACGGATAAACAGTGGATACAGTATGCTGGTGGCTGCTGTTCTTCATGTGTTAGGCAGTTCATTAGTTCTACAGCAAACTCGCTGTGATTAAATCATCTCATACCAAGTATGTCATTACTTGCATATACTGCCTGATGGAGTGAGGCATTTTCCAGGAAGGAAGAGATGCCTTCCCCATAAGGGTTATACATTTAGTACCAGTTACATCTGCAAACATGTATCCAGTATTTCTACACCTCAGAATCCTCTCTTTTTCAAGTAAAACAGTCACAAAGATCTCATCGGGCTGAGTCCCTAACAACTCTAAGGAAGGTTTGAATTATAGCAATGCTTTATCTCAGGGATGCCCAAATCCAGGCCTCGAGGGTCGGTGTCCTGAAGCTTTTGGATGCAACCCTGCTTCAACACACCTGAGTCAAAGAATTAAGTCATTAGCAGGACTGTGGAGAACTTAACTGCATACTGAGGAGGTGATCCAGCCATTTGATTCAGGTGTTGCAGCAGAGTCACATCCAAAAGCTGCAGGACACCGTCCATCGAGGCCTGGATTTAGGCATCCCTGCTTTATCTCATAAAAATGAAATGCATTTAGTGGATTGAAGCCAGACTTCCCTTGTTCTTTTTTGTAGATGTTTTTCTCAGATTTGAATTGAGGGTGAACCTCATTTTCCCCCCTAAAGTTAGTAGTAGACTCGGAGAGGTGGGTTTTGCATACCAGTTCCTATATTTATTGCATGAGCATGAGCTTACCACTGAGAATCCGGCAGATTCAGTGGAACTTTACTGCCCTTTCTGTTTAATCGGTAAGCTGATTGTTATCCGTCTACTGCTTACTCTGATGAGCTGTAAGACGGACATTTGAAAGATGACTGCTGGTAAATTCTTTAACCAGCTTTCAAGGCCTGAAATCCCACAAGTGCACTTCCTGTGGAAAGCATGGTTTGGAAAGTGTATCTCACCTATAACCAGCTTCTCATATGCGTAGACAAAGGCCACTCAAACTGGAGGAATAAAGAGGACTCAGCTCATGGTTTCACCGAGGAGATACAACTGGTATGAGATCCTTATATTAAATGATTGTTTGTTTATGCATTGTATTTAATTAAACAAGCTTATGTTGGTCCATAAAGCCTATTGTTGATTTGTTTTATTATGATATGGGTGATTTATGGGTTATTTACACTTGCTTTATCTAAATACTAAATACTGCATGAAGACTAAACAAGTCAAAAGGATGTGAGTTGTCCCTTCCATCATTCAGCGTCAAACCAGACATTTTCAAGTTTAGGTAGAGTTGTGTGAATTCACCTTATTTATGAAGAACTTGTTCTGCACAGTCCATAACTATGTCAAAACAATGGATGTCTTCATGGCAGAAATACGCAAAGGCGTGATGATGATGATTCTTATTAAAGTAAAATGTCCAGTGAGCAAACTTAAACAAAAATAGCAGCATTGGATCTGGGAAACAGTTGGACAAGAACACACACCATAAACGAAGTTCAGTCTTTTCAGGGCAAAATGCTTTAGTATTTTAAAATAAATTTTTAGTACTGTAGTTACATCTATTATCTACAATATTCTCCACTTGCCATTGTTCTTCTGAACAGGCATGCTGCTGGACAGACAGATGAGATGCACAGCGCTAGGATTAGTGATGGTCTTGCTAGCAAGTACTGTTTGACTGATTTGTAGATTAATTTATGTTAGCTTATAAATACCTAGGCAGTCTTTTTCAAATAATTCTTTTTGTTTTTGTGCGAGTGTTTAAATATGCGTACTTGTTTATTTATTTCTAGCTTCTTTGCAAAATGCAAAAGGCAAGAAAACCAGATGCAGAGTCTTTGTCGTCACTAAAGCTGAGGTCATTGTTCATTGCGCTCGTTTCGCCTTGGTTTCCAATGAAAGCAGATGCTTTCAGAATCTATAAAAGACCATGTGTAAAAGTAGTGGTAGATTCGAGAACATAAAATACAAGAGAGGTATAAAAAAAGAAAAAAGAAAAATGCCTCTGGGCAAATGTCTGTTTTACACAGGCTGAGCCTCTGGGTCGCTGCTGGCAAGATACTCGACAAATGACAGCACTTGGTTGGTTGTTTCGAGGCTTCGAGGCCATTTGCCTTCATGTGACAGGTTGTGTATCTTTAACTACACTCAGAAATGAACTGGTTATAACGTGTTCCAACCTCAGCAAAAGATGAGAAGATATTTTCTACTTTTGCCTCTCTTTCTTCATTTTGTGTTTTTTTTGGGCTGTCATTAGGTCAGATTTAAGGCTAAAGAACAGGTGTGGTTTTTATATATATATGGCATACATTTCAGTCATTATAGTAGAGAAAGCAGGTTCATTAAATGAGCCAGTAAGCAATGAGAGTGAACCAGCATGTACAACAGGGGTCCTCAAAGGGCCGGTGTCCTGCAGGTTTTGGATGCAACCCTGCTTCAACACACCTGAGTCAATTAGCAGGATTCTGGAGAACTTAACTGCATACTGAGGAGGTGATTCAGCCATTTGATTCAGGTGTGTTGCAGCAGGGTTGCATCCAAAAGCTGCAGGACACCGGCCCTCGAGGACTGGGATTGAGGACCCCTGATGTACAATATTAGGTCCTTCCCTAAGGGGAACACAGTAACTGTTAATATGCCTGTGTTTTCCCCATGATTACATGTCAACAACTGAACGATAATCAGTCACACTCATCTGGTAAAAGCCTGCAATATAGAATGTGTCTTATCATTGTAATAAGTCACATTAAATGATTAGATTTATATCTACCTTTTGAAGCATAAACAAAATTCTGAACACAAACACAGCACCTAAGATGCCCCGAAGAATCAAAAATGATGCACTCGATCGCATGCTCAAAAAGACAAATGCTTAAAACCACCGCATACAGCCAATCGCAGCTCTTAAATTGAAAAATCTAGGCAGCAACAGTGACTATCCACCAGCACAAAAAATGGAATCAGAAAGGCATTGTTCCTCAGAGAAACTTGTTCTGCTCCTGTGCTTCTGTCTTGCTTAGGACAAACACTAGATTTTATGACCTGGCAAAGATTCTGCTTTCTCTCCAGTGACTCATTTTCACCCATACTATCTGCAATAAACATGATAAAAAAAACAAAAAACAAACCCATCCTGGTGCTGCATGGTAGTAAGCTCAATAATATAGTGTGGCCTTAGTAGTTATCTGCAAGAATCATAAAACATTTTTGGTTCTGTATATAGTAGCAGTGATTTTCTATTCTAGACTGTTTGTTAGTGTATGCTACAGAAGATTCTACTTAACGACTGGAAAAAGATAGAGACTGGGTGCATGGGTATGGAACATATTATTTTTAACATCAGATGATAACCACTGAATCTAAGATGTTTTAATGTTGAAAACAAAACTTATCCATGACATACTACATGTGTCTATAATTTTGTCATTGCTTAATTGAAGAATTCAGAAAAAACAAAAAAGTTGTATGAACAATCTAATTTACATATCCTTTTTAAATTTTTGAGTAATTAAAACATTCTTCAATACAAAATTCAACAACTTTTACTTTGATTTCACACTCATTAATTTCTGAAAGCAAGGCAAACGTGTTTCCTGCAAACACATTACACAAACTGCCAGAGTTTGGATAGTTGTGTTGATGAAACAGGCAGCGTGGTGTGGATGAATATACAGTAAATGCATACAGGGCTTTTGGTTTGAAACTCTGAAGTGTAGTGCAGCATCACCTAAACTGAGATGACTGAATCAAACTGACCTGTGTTTGTGGTTCCCATACTGTACAGTCCATACTAAAAACATAAATAGACAAGCAGATAGATAAACTGGTTTAAAAACACTAAACCAATAGTTTTTCCTGTGCAAACATAAAGTATCCACCAATCAGAGGCACAGCTGATTTTCAGACCCACCAGCTCATCAACTGTCAATTGCTGACACCTGTGACAGCAATTGACAGGTGGTGTTGCTATGGTGATGGGCTTTTGAGTGACTGATAGTGAAACGTGTGTGAAAAGTCCATCAGCGCAAGTCTTGAGAAAGGAACTTAGAAAACTTGTATCGATATGTTTTAAAAATAAGGAATAACCGCAAGAAGTTACTCTACAGGCCTGCTTTGTGTGTGTGTGTGTGTGTGTGTGTAGTTGTGTGTGTGTATGTAGTTGTGTGTGTGTGTGTGTGTGTTACTGTTAAAAATGCATACTGTCTTTTGAGAAAGACATTCTTTAGAGGAAGTAAAATTTATCCTTTTTTGAATAAGATGATGTCCATATACCCAATATTATGGACTCTGTGGCATATACAGTAAGGGATCAGACTTTCAGAAGAATTCTTCAGCTTCTTCCACTGTGACAGTTAAGGAGCCTCCTCTCGTTCTGAACATGAAAGGACTATTTTGCGATAAATCGTCAATTATTTCAGAAAAGGTAACACATACACTCTAGAAGACCAATAGCTGATTCACACAAATGTGCTGGTCGTCACAGTGCTTACACAGTGTTTCTATGACAAATGGTCGCATATCAAACCGAATACCAAATTTTGCTTCACACGATTACACTTTAAGGAGTAGTTGAAATGTTTGTTGCATTTGTAATGGCTTTTCTGGGGCTTAATCTGTCCAGACTTAGTGTTTAGGGAGGCCTGAAAAACTGCTAGTGTCTTTTGGCATATGATAGCCTGGCTCTCCACAGATAGTCCTGGCTGCTTTGGCTCAAAGGACATCATGAACTCTGAGATTAAAAACTCAGACCTGGGTGACCACACCTGCAGTAATTAGTGTGTTAAATGTAACTAAGTTTGTGTAAACATCTCTTTGTTCATGGGATAAGAAGTTAAATATGGATGGATGGATGGATGGATGGATGGATGGATGGATGGATGGATGGATGGATGGATGGATGGATGGATGGATGGATGGATGGATGGATGGATGGATGGACGGAGCTATTACAGCTCAGACTGATCACAAAAGGGCTGTAACAGTAAGGTAATGCAGACTAAAAAACAATATATTGAAGATTATTCAGCTCGTTCACATCTGCACGATTGTAGACTGCTACTCGAGGTCTGACAGTACATTCCAGTCACGCAGTGAGGATGATGTACCATCTTCATTTTCCCAGCTCTTTACATTTCTGGACTCCTACATGTGCATCATGTGTAAAGCTCGGGCACGCATGAGTGCTTGGACAGGTTTTTGTACATCTGCATATAAAATAGCGAGAACAGGCTGGAATGTGTTGATCAGACAGATGCACTGTAGCCACTGTCACAGCTGTATGCTGAGTCCCTTAGGGAGTGCTCCACCAGCCACCCTGTAAAAAACTGCTACAGCACATCTGGGTCACAGCAGGTGCTGTGTAGTCTCATGATAGAGTGCTGTTTGTTGCTAAACCTTTGGACTGGTGTCCTTGTGCATCATATATGGAGCTTTCATTCAGTTTGCAATACCCTTTAAATATTGCAGTAAGAGACAGAAAATTGAAGATAAGTGAAGGTGCTGTCCATGGACCGCTGTGTGTTACAGCAAGTACCAAGAGCAGGGAAAGAACAAAAAAGGATCGGAGAAAAAGGACAACCATTCTTGGAGATAACAATAGAGATGTGATTGCGATGTCACTGTCACAGTGCCTGCAGGCCGAATGTCAATCCTATAACAACTGCTTTCTATCATATATTGTGATTTTTTTTCTTTTTTGTCTTTACGCAGTTAAATGGGGCATGACGTGCCCTAACAACCATCAATGTAAAATACAGTACTGTTGTGTCAGGAGTTTTCAGTCTTTGAGGACAAACTGTAAACACTGTTTATATTTTTATTGAAGTGAGTAAAGGACAAAACAAGGATGAGCAAATATCATCCTGTCTGATCATGATTCTGTGGTGTCAGAGATAAGCAAGTGCAAATTAAAAAGATAACTTTCATTTCATCAAGCTCTATTACTTTTCTTTAGTTCTTAATTGTAGATGTTCCCTTCGCAAAGTAACTGACCTTCGTATCCTCTAGTCTTTATCAAGAAAACCATCAAAAATAGATCTCGATATCTGCAATAGATGATTGATTCCCGTGTCACAGGGTTGTAATTATCTTCTATAAATACAGGAAAACAGGAGCATGCTTTGGGGTCACAAGCGAGATGCTTTGCTGAAACATTTCATGTCTTCCCAAAAGTGCTGATTAACTAAACCCAAGATGATACATTTGCACACTAAAACCTGTTTCTTTTATGTTTTTTTCTGTAAGTGAGTTTCTGTGACAGCCGACATTTATTATTTCACATAAATTCAAAAGGTATAGACGTTGATTTCAGGCACCATTTTAAATCTACATAATATAGTAAACAGAAATTACTCAAATGTCACAGTGGAGCCATTTTATAGCACTTCAAGACTCACCCTAAGTAGATTTTGAAAATAATGACTAATGTACAGCCAGAGCTTCCAGCTTCCTTCATGCGCTTGCCTGTCAGCAAACATGTGTATAAAAGGTATTATAACACGGCTGTCAAACTGACACACGAAGAAAAAAAAAAAAAGATCAGGATGCTTAAAAGGACATGCTGATAAGCGAAATGACAAAATTTGGAAAAGTGCATTTCTGGCAGATGAATTTTCAGGCACGACTGGGAAAAAAAATCAGCAATATAGGTGTTTGATTTAAATATCTTTGGCATCAGTGCAAAAATCTGAAACGACACAAATAATCCTCTATGGCAACCTATCGTCTGTTGCTTTGGCTCCGGTGGCAGTGGGGTGAAGGTGGGACCATCAGAATCAGAATCAGAAATACTTCATTGATCCCAGAGGGAAATTTCTGTTCCGTTTCATTTAAAAAAACAAACAAACCAGAGAATAAAGAAACACAAAGTATAAAAAATATAAAACTACAGAGATAATTGGCTATATACACATCTAAATCTTATGAGTGCAGTGGCTGTGATACTGGGACCATACAGGACCTCTTTCTGGATTCTCATCAAAACTTGTTTGGAAGTTATTTCAGTGAAAGCTAAAATGGAAATTAGCTCCCAAAAAATATGTTAATGCTATAGCAGTGGAAATAACAGCAAAAGAGAAAAACCCACTGAAGAATAGACTGCTCACCAATAAGGGAGAAAAACTTTATATAATCATGAAACTCCTATGCAAACCAGAAACTCAATAAAAATACATCTGTCAAAGTATCACAAAACACAATAATCTTAATCAAAAAGGAAAGAACGCGTAAGGTTTTATTTTGTTTTTTTGTCTAAATGTGAATGTGAAAGAAATATCTGCTAATGAAAGGTGTCAACTCCTTGACATGCTAAGTGATGATGGCTTAAAATACCGTGGTTATCTGGAAACTCTTGAGGCTGTTTTATTTCTGTTATCTTTGAAGGGGTGCAATTTTGTGAACGCCTTTGGAGTTAACTGCCTTTAGAGTTAACCTCATAGGTTTACATAAGTGGGTCAGTTACAGGCGAGGCCTTTTCCAATTTGGGGCATAGCTTTAGTGAGAAACAGTGAGAGCAGGCCCAAGTTTGAAAATAGCTAAGTGAAATTTGATTTGAACTGCGCTCTTCCACCTCCAGGTCTCAGAAAAACACAGTGTATGTTTTTGCATCTGAATCCTCACCCCTTCAACTTGTCTGGGCTTTGATTTCTTGACATACTCCCTTGGTGCCTTCTTTGCTTCAATGCTCAATGTACTGTGTTGCCTCCCATCTTCTTGTATCCGTCTCCTATCTCATTCCACATGTGCTTCCAGGCAACGCATGGCTCACAGTCTGCTTTCCATAAAGATAACATTGCGTTGGCTTAAACAGATGGGGTGTAAATGTTCTCTCGCTGATAAGTATCTGCGTCGACCGATGAGATAGAAAAAAAGATTTTTAAAGCAACTTGAATTTTCAGAAACTATGTAACACTTGCGGGTTTAAAAGTGCACACAATACATCTGCACATGCAGGTTGCTCGTGATGCATGGACACCTACATTAATAATAGAGAAAGCTGGCTGTCATCATGATCTGTCCCTTTTGTAAAGTTAACAACATGAGTGATTTGTGATAGGAACGCTCCTGGTGACAAATTTGAGAGTTTTCTTTTCTTCCATGCACGTCCCACTGCAGAATATGGTTATGTGCTTGGTTGTATTGCAGGTTATTCTGACTAAGCTGGCATACACGTGCTCATTTTGTACATAAAAATACTGCAAAATTAGCATGGCGGTCTTTGAACGTCAACTTCCACTCATAGACAGAAAGAGAGATGAGGGAGAAGTTGCCTGTCAAGGCTGCAGGTAGTGACCAGTGGTGATGTAACATCTGCAAACCACTAACTGTCGTGGTACTTTAATAAATAATGCACTTAATCGACTAGTATCTCTGGAGCCCATTAGACAAGGAGGCAATGTTTAAATGTCTAGTCAACCAGTTGCCTACATCCCTAATTTGTGATGTTTTGTCAATGCATTTGCAGAGCCTACTTCTATTTTAAAATTGGGAGGAGTGCGTATTTCCATCAGTTCCATGCATTTACTAACACCAAAAAAAGTCAACCCAGAATAGACCAAAAAGAATAAAAACAACATTTTTTTTCTATATAAGTCCATGTAAAAGTAAGATTAGATAGTTAGGCCGTTCCTTCATAAATGTAATCTCAGCGAAAACAGGCAAAACACACTGTGTATTAAGTATATACAGTCTGTACAGAGCAGCTGACCCAGCTGTACTTCCCTAAATCTGTGCTGTAGTGGCATTTTTATTCCACCCTAGTCACAGCAACTTAATTCTAAGTGTTACTGAACTCCCTGTCAAACATTTTGTGTTGATAAATCTCCTAGTTATTCTTCAATCAATATAAGGGCAAGGTGGTGGGTGAAAAACCTTTATAATCCTTGCCCTCAGCAATCCTTTGCACACAGGCCAATTTCAGACTGGTTTTATCATTTGAGCCTGACAGTTTGCAGTATGTTGAGTGGATCCAATCCATATTGTTTGATACCATTCTTGGCTCACACCCATAAAGTATTCCAATGAAAGTAGCAGCAATGTGTTTTTACTGTCAGTGGAAAACCTTGTTTGTTTATGCACTTGTAAGATTTTCAGATAGAATATCAATGTGGGAGGCAATTGAGCAAGTGCTAATCAATTTCAACTACCGTGAAAAATGTTGCAGTGGCCTACTTAACAACGGTAAATATGCTCTCACTCATTTTGCTTTAATTTAGTTAATTGTGAGAAATAATGCAAAGACACTGCAATAAAAATAATGTGCATAGTTGGTAAACACCTATCAATGATAAGAGAACCTATTCAAATGACCATCCACAAGTGCTTTTTGTTAATTTTTGCACCTTTTTTAAATTTTTATTCCAAGGTAAATTTGTGTAGTGAGGCATTTCAATTCAGCATTTACCTCAGTATCTTTAAATAATATACACTTAAACTCATGGTCCTTATACTTTTGTGATACTTGGGTATTATCCCCCCTATTTCCACAAGTTAAATGAATTATTCATACATAATTTGGCATTGGTGACAACCAAATGAGCAAAATCATATTAAAATGATACTTGTTAATAGGTGGATCACAATAGGTGTTAATCAGCAGGTATAAAAGCAATGGGTCAAAGACTTTGAGATTTAAAGCCAGTCGGCCTCTCACACATGAGAAAGTATAGAGATTCTCTGAGGAGAAAAGGGGATGTGCTTAAGCACTCTGAAGATTCAAAAAAACATTTACAGCACGCATCACATTACGTGACAAATAAGACAGCACTATCTTGCTAAATGTCAAAACTGGGAGGTACTCCATCTCTTCTGTCTGATGTACATTATGTGCAATTTGGCCAAGCAGGTTTGCATGTCTTCAAGATGTTGTACAGTACATCAATAGGACACCTTGTTAGCATTTTTTCAGTTGAGGCCCATCTCGCAGGTTGTAAGAGACAGAAACAATCTTAAAAAGCTTCTGCTAGGCTGCGAGAGGCAACGTCAAATGAGTGAAGGGTCAGCACACCAACAGTTAGAGGGAAGCCTCGGGGACATGTATAAAATTGGATCTGCCATTTTCTGAAAAATGTGCTGTTGATTTGATACTTTTCGGGTCTGGGTTTTGTTCCTGAGGATGTCCATAACAGTTGATGAAGACAAATTACAGGTGCTTCCCTCTAAAGGAAAAGAAAGGAAAGCAGAGGATAGAAAAGGAGATTGCCCGTACTGTAGAGACTGTTGGTCCACAGCAGAATACACAGAGTAAATGGCTTATTAAAAGATAATGACAGACTTTTTAAGTATTTATAGATAATTTCAGTGTCCCAGGACAGTTTGTGTGATGTCTGTGAACTTGCATCAGTCTAAAGCTAGACATCACAGGCAGAACCCTTGAATTTGTGATGTCACTGCTTTTTTTTGGGGGGGGGGGGGAGGGGCTGCTGATTTTGTAGGCGCCTACACTCTGCAGTCTTTCTAAGTTGACAGCAAAATGAATAAAAATTCTAGCTCTGTCGAGCATAATCTAAACCTCAATGAGAGTAAAAGTCTTATACACAAAGTTGGCATTCCATTCAAAGTCAGCTTTTAACACGACTGTCCAAGGGCACAGGGAAAAAAAAATCTAAAACAATTTTAATTCCCCTTAGAAAATCAAAACCCGAAAATTAGTTTGTTAGCTGCTGCGTACAGTTGAAAGGCAGCATAGTTTCTTTAAACTAGCCCAGTGAAAGTCAAAGAGAGATAATGCCTTTATGATACTGCAAGCTAAGGCTTCAGAAAACGATGCATAGACGGCGCGCTCACAAGTAAAAGCATATTTGTCTACTTGTGGGTTGTATAATTTTCAGTACTGTGTTTCAGTGGAAGTGTTGTGCTGTAGTGCTGGCATACAGCCTTACTGGAATTTTCTATGGTGATTTCCATGAGCTTACTCTATTAGAATCACAGAGGGCTTCCATCTAGTCAGCAGCAGCCTGCATGCAAAAGAAGTGTCCCTGGAGCCTCTGTTTACCAACCAAGTCGGATTTGCTGCTCTCAAACACAGCCGGGCTAAAGCTCAGCTACCCAGCAACCCCCCCCCCCCCCCCCCCCCCCCCCCCCCCCCCCCCCCCCCCCCCCCCCCCCCCCCCCCCACCACCCCCACCCCCCCCCCCCCCCCCCCCCCCCCCCCCCCCCCCCCCCCCCCACCCTCCTCAAACAAACTTTTTTTTGTTTTTATCAAAGGGGGGATTTCCCCAAAAAGGTTATTTCCTCACCCAAAGGGCCGCGGCCGCCG